>CM028343.1:8987581-9065004 GCA_016618105.1 Dendrobium huoshanense | reverse complement strand
AATAAATTCAAACTTTGTGAAAATCTAAGCAATGATGGCAGCCTATTGAAATACAAACAAAGTGGTGACTTTGGTTTAGGTTTCGTTTGGGACAGCTTTCGTACTGCTTTCTAAAACAGCTTTTTAGTATAAAATTTTCTAATTCAAGAAAGTTTTGTACAAAAATGTTGAAAAAAAAACTATCCCAAATGAAACCTTAGTTCATGACAACTTTCTTACTATTTTCTAAAATAATTTTCTTGTCAAAATAATTTTGTACTAAATTGCTCTTTTAAAAAGCAGTAAGAAAGTTGTTCCAAACAAAATTTTTGTAAAAAATCCTATTCTCATAAGAAAACATTAAAATAAATATATATAAATCAAAATGATCACATCATACAGTTCTAATTTTTTTTTTTTTGGGACATTTAGGCCATTTAAGGCAAACTCACACACACAACACATACACAAAGACTCAAACCCAAGACCTCTTAGTTAGAAGCATAAGCTCTCAACCAACAAGCCAAAATGAGCTGTGTATACAGTTCTAAATTTTCATACAATCTCAAGTTTATTATGCTATACTCATCAAAGCAAATAACTCCCATAATACAACAACAATAACAATTACAAGAACAACATCAAGAGCCTTTATCACACTACGTGGGCTACATAATTTTTTTTTGCCATTGTGTTCTGTTAAAAGTCAAATTATCATTTAAATTTAAAAAAGATTATTTTTAATATTTTCTAACCAAGTCTTTTTAGGTATATCTCTACTTTTCTTAATATAAATCAAATCTAATACCTCAACTTTCTTTACCAAGTCATCAGAAGGCCTCTATTTAATGTGACCAAACCATCTAAGGCAACTCGATCTCTCTAATCTTTTTTTCCACTTGAACTACTTCAGTCTTTTCATGTATATGCTCATTTCGTATTCTATCTCTAAGGATAAAGTCACTCATCCACCTAAACATACTCATCTCTGCAAGAAAAATAAAAATAATAAAGCAATTTACGAATGAACAGAGACGAGATCAGCAAACTAAATAAAAAATAGAATTCAACATAAAGAGCTAGCTAGCGAGAACCTGTAATTCCCCATACAGCACAAATGCAGGCTGGCCGAATATTATATATGATATATTTGTAGATCGTTTTCTGGTTTCTCATTTGGCCCGGCCATCATATATAGCTTGGTTCCTTCATTGACATTTCTGCTGCATCAGCTTATTTAAATTTTCTTCTTGTTTCTGCGCCAGCTTCTTTGTCAAGGTTTTGCTTGCCTTTTACTATCAATGTTGTACTCGGTTTCTATCTTCAGTCCTTAATTCTTTCTTTAATAACGTTAATGTTTAAAATAGCTTAAAATTTCCTCTCAAGTTGTTATTATCTTTTTTAAATTCGCAATTTATTTCTTTTCATTTTATAATTTGTTTGGTACTGCTAGGGCTTTTTATAAAGTTGGTAGTAAAAAAGTTGTGGGAAAATTAATTATTTTGAAAGTTGTTGCAAGTATTGGCAACAACTTTCTTATAGTTTGCATATATTGGTAGATCTACGCTTCGTTTGGAACAGCTTTTGGGCACTGTTCCTGTTTGCTTTCAGGAATTTTTAATTTGTTCTAGAATGCTGCTTTAAAAAGCAATGAGAAAGCCGTCCCAAACGAAACCATAGTTGCAAAAAAATTGTTGGGGATGTAGAAGTAAACCACGCAACGAAACAAATAAGAAAGTAAAAGCAACAAAAATAAAAGGGCACTAAGGTTTAATGTGAAAAAACTAAAAATCTGGAAATAATTGTGGAGCCATAGTACACCAAGAAATTCACTATAAAAATTGGGATAAATAAATACAAATCTCTCTTAGTTCTTACTCTCTTCTTGCTTCTCTTCTTTCTTATACCGTTGTCACACTCAAAACAAAAGAGAAAGGTCAAGTATATAGCACCAAAGGATGCCACCTTGGAGAAAAATGAGAAAGAAAATTGTTCAATCCACTTTGAAGTACTGTGACATCAATTTGGAAAGCTGTAGTGATCAAACCTCTGATCTTGATCTATCTGATGATGTTGTGGTGATCAAATCCACAGTGTTGTGGCACTATACAGTGTTGCAGCGCCGAATTTAGATCAACTCTGTTGCGCTATGCTCTCTATCGTTTCTCCCAGCAAACTCTATAATGTTGGGGCACTCGGATACATGCACAACACCGTGAAGGTAACGTTACTTCAATCCGATTGATTGACACAAATAAATATCACACAGACTAACAAAAATATCTTCCCACCATAGAAGTTTATGAAAAGCAACGAGTAAACAAAATTGTGATTTTGATCTCAAAAACAAAATAATCATAAAGCTGTGTCTCAAATAAGCCATAATCTTGCAAATGATAATGTGGGTTTTTTTTTTTTAATTTCAATTGACTTTTTTTTTTCATTTTTTATTTTGATTTTGCATTTGTCGTACACTTACGGTATCAATCATGATGAGCTGCTAAACTGTAGAGGGTTGTTGATTAAAAGTATAAAAGACAAGAACGTTATTCCAAAATATCAGCATTTCTGTTAGAGGAAAAGGAATGTTTACGATTAAATATCCTAAAAATGGAGAAAATCTGTGCCATCGTATTATCTTGATTAAAATTTTGTTAGAATGAATCTTTTAAATAATAAATTTCTTTTATGATGACAATAATATATTACTAATTAATCAGTAAATGCTTATATTTAGGGGTGTCAATTTCGGGTCACGAGTCGGGTTCGGGTCGAATCCGAAACTGACCCGGATTCAAACGGTCAGAAATTTGAACACGGACCCGACCCGGATATGTAAACGGGTCGGAAATTCGAACCCAGACCCGACTCGGCGGGTTGCCGGGTTGACCAGACCCGACCCACGCTTCAGAGAAGGAGCTCGGGTTTCGCGAGCGCTGCAGCGGGCGACGGCGAGCGCGGCAGCGGGCGACGGCGAGCGCGGCAGCGCGAGGCGTGAGCTCGGCGGGCGGGGGCAGTGGGAAATTCAAAATTTTTTAAAATAAACGGGTTTTCGGGTTGACCCGGCAACCCACTGGGTTAACCCGAACCCGACCTGTTTTTTCAAACGGGTCGAATCTGCGAACCCGAACCCGACCTGTTTTTCAAACGGGTCGGGTCCAACCCGGATTTTCGGGGTCAGGTTTTTGTGTCGTGTCAAATATTGACACCCCTACTTATATTGCTCTTTTCTTATAATAAATTTAATGATTCGACAATTTATTCTAAATAGATTTTGAGACATGATATTCTATATTCTGATTAAAAAAAATCTTAAATAAACTTAATGATAATCTAAGCCCATCTTTAATATTCTTATGCAAATATGTTCAATGTGATAGTCGACAATAGACTGGTGCATGTAGCGTTGTAAATGAATCAAGTCGAGCTCAAGTCATTCCTAATGTGAGTTTGAGCTTGATTAATTAATTCAGTTCGAGCTCGAGCTTAATTCTACAAATTCGAGTCAACTCACAAGCCGATACATTTATTATGAAAGAAAAAAACGATCAATATTCAAGTAATTATTGATATGTTAAAATGAATAAGAAAGTAAAATAGAAATGATAAATAATTACTTGATATAAGGAAATGAGGTATGTTTTTTTAAATATTTTTAATAGCTTTAAACTTAAACACCTAAATTCTAATAAATTGTAAATGTGTTTTTTTATTTATATTATTCACACGAGCCAACAAGTCGAGTTATGGTGAGCTCAATCTTTAGCTCATTAAGCTCGGCTCTCATTTATCAAGTGATCAGCTTGACCCACTTACACCCTTAGGTTCACCCAATTCAATTTTAATTATTATTTCAAATAACTAATGATAATAAGCTAAGAATTAGCCAAACGAAATTTAAATTTTAGGATTTACCCAATATTTTGTATAGAAAATAGAAATTGTTTAATAAAATAATTTTAAAAAGATAGAACCTTAGGGTCTATTTATAATGACTACTATAGCTTTAAGAAAAAAATGACTATAGTTTATTGTAAATAGGTTTATTAAGTTGTTGTGGAGAAAAATAACTTTTTAAGAAGTTGTACAAAACAACTTAATTACTACCACAACTTTTTTTTGAAAACAACCAAAAAAATGATAGTCAAACAAAAACTATGATTTGGAACTTAAAAAAAAATGATCTACAAAGCATAATAATATAAAAGTTTTCTCAAACAAAACCTTAATTATTAAATAAAAGTTAGTGTAAAGCACCGATAATATCAAACTTTATAAAAAATAATAATCTTCAGGAAAAAGAAAAACACAAATTTATCTTCATTAACAATTAATTAACCGTTGATTTTGTTACAAATCAACTTAACGTACATTTAAAAATCAGGTCATAGTCGCTGGATGATTATAAAAAAATATATATAGATAAACAATTCACTAATTCAACATAATAAAAATGTAATTAAAATATTGATTAGAGGAAAAGATTTTTAAAGACTTCGGAGTCAAGTAATTATAGAGAAACATTCAAATTAAATAAAATCATAAATTTAATTTTTTGGAATATTTATAATCAATAAAAGAGTTTAAAGTTTCAAGTTTCATGAGAGAGTCGTCGTCGTTGGAAACATAAAAAACTCCGAACAATATTTTCAAACACATCCGATATCGTTTCTATCAAAGTGAATATAGTTTCCCCTAAATTCTCCTTCTACCTTCTCAACCATTTATGATTAGTTTTATGTGGCTGTACATGCAACAATGTCTATTTAAAGCGACGAGCTTCTCCTAAGAGCTTACAAACTGGAGGAAGAAAGAGTTGAAAGAGTGAGAGAGAGAGAGAGTTTTGTGGCTCGGAGCTGCAGATGGAGAGATGAATGGTATTGGTTCGCTCAGGCGGCGTTCAGAAACGGTATGGCGTTGTCAGCACCAACGCTTTCTGAGTTTCTGCTGAGGCTTGAGCCGAGCCAATATCACTTCTTCTCTTCAGTACTGTGATCATCTCTTTGTTCCCAATTGAGCGTTGCTGTTAAAGATTAAGGCTTGTTTAAGACAGATTTTTTACTGTTTCTTAAAATAATTTTTTTATATAAAAATTAAAAAATTTATATTTAAAATTTGTCTTAAAAAGTAGTAAGAAAACTGTTCAAAATGAAGTCTAGATTTTATTTGGGACAACTTTATTGCTATTTTCTAAAATAAGTTTTAGTTCATGAAATTTTTATACTAAAACTTGCTTTTAAAAAAACAGTAAGAAAATTGTATCAAATAAAGCCTAAGGATTTGTTTGGAATAGCTTTCTCACTATTTCACTTTTCATATCAATCATAATTTTGTTTGATTACTATTTTCTTATTATTTTCTCACTACTTTTCGAAAATAGTTATAGTGAATAAAAAATTGTTATAGTGAAAAACTATTTTTTACAACCAGAATAACAAAATTATTTGATTGTTCTTGAGGGATTTGCACACAAGCCCCATTTAATTCTTATAAAAAATACAAGAAAACTCGAAATATGTATATCATCGAATGCATAACTCACATGCAGCATTTGCTATATATGTGCTAAGTGCTGCTGCATCTTTATATTTGATTCTTCATTCTTCATTCCCTTTTTTTTTTTTTTTTGTCAGAATTTTGTGAAAGAATCAAGTTAAGATGCCAAAAATAATAAATACGCAGTGTAATACATAATCATATATATGATTTTTTTTTTAAATAAATATATATAAAATAGAAAAGAATTTATTTATAACTCTTCTAATAAGCATAATTTTAAGGCTTTTTCTAATCATTTTATTTAATATTATAATTTATTGCTTATTTCAATGTATGTCTTGATAATTAAAATTTTATCAACAATAAAGTAAGCATCAATACACCTCACTTTGAATATATTTGGTCAACATCTTCATAACAAATACAATTGACAAAAACTCAATTTTGATCATTGATATAAACATATATTAAATCAATCTTTGTGATGATCATATACATTTATTAGGCCAATACATATTAGATGAATATCATATCTTTGTTATTTATATATTTCTAACATAAAAATTGTTTCAAAAGATTTTCCTAGTTAAGACTTTCAAAAAAGCTCATCATTCATTAGTAGCTCTTGTTTGATTCATTTGATAAGTAAGCAAGCTCAACAATAACAACATCAAGCATTATCGCACTACGTGGGTCGGCAACATGAATCCTTTTTCTTCATTGTATCATATTAAGTGTTAAATTCTCATTTAAATCTAAATCAATAAATATCAGTAGATCCTCCTTATTTTCCCTTTACTTCTCCATCAAACTTCTCAATAAATGTATAGCATCCATAGTAGACCTACTCGACATGAATATTCCAAATTGATTTTAAGAAACATTAGTATCACATCGTAATCTATGCTTAATAACTCTCTCTCTCTCAAAGTTTTAAAGTATGACAAATTAACTTAATTCCTCTATAATTCACACACTCTTGTGCATCACCTTAATTCTTAAAAATATGAATCAACACACTCCTTCTCTACTCATTTGACATCTTTTTAGTTTTCAAAATAATATAGAAAAGTTTTGTAAGCCAAGAAATTCATTCATCTCCTAAGCATTCTCACACCTCTATAGGAATATCATGAGATCTAAGCAATGATGGCAGCCTGTTGAAATTCAAACAAAGTGGTGATTTTGGTTTAGGTTTCGTTTGGGACAGCTTTCGTACTGCTTTCTAAAACAGCTTTTTAGTATAAAATTTTCTAATTCAAGAAAGTTTTGTACGAAAATGTTGAAAAAAAAACTATCCCAAATGAAACCTTAGTTCATGACAACTTTCTTACTATTTTCTAAAATAATTTTTTTGTCAAAATAATTTTGTACTAAATGGCTATTTTAAAAAGCAGTAAGAAAGTTGTTCCAAACAAAATTTTTGTAAAAAATCCTATTCTCATAAGAAAACATTAAAATAAATATATATAAATCAAAATGATCACATCATACAGTCCTAAATTTTTTTTTTTTTTGGACATTTAGGCCATTTAAGGCAAACTCACACACACAACACATACACAAAGACTCAAACCCAAGACCTCTTAGTTAGAAGCATAAGCTCTCAACCAACAAGCCAAAATGAGCTGTGTATACAGTTCTAAATTTTCATACAATCTCAAGTTTATTATGCTATACTCATCAAAGCAAATAACTCCCATAATACAATAACAATTACAAGAACAACATCAAGAGCCTTTATCACACTACGTGGGCTACATAATTTTTTTTTTGCCATTGTGTTCTGTTAAAAGTCAAATTATCATTTAAATTTAAAAAAGATTATTTTTAATATTTTCTAACCAAGTCTTTTTAGGTATATCTCTACTTTTCTTAATATAAATCAAATCTAATACCTCAACTTTCTTTACCAAGTCATCAGAAGGCCTCTATTTAATGTGACCAAACCATCTAAGGCAACTCGATCTCTCTAATCTTGTTTTCCACTTGAGCTACTTCATTCTTTTCATGTATATGCTCATTTCGTATTCTATCTCTAAGGATAAAGTCACTCATCCACCTAAGCATCCTCGTCTCTGCAAGAAAAATTAAAAAAATAAAGTAATTTACGAATGAACAGAGACGAGATCAGCAAACTAAATAAAAAATAGAATTCAACATAAAGAGCTAGCTAGCGAGAACCTGTAACCTTTCCCCATACAGCACAAATGCAGGCTGGCCGAATATTATATATGATATATTTGTAGTTCGTTTTCTGGGTTCTTATTTGGCCCGGCCATCATATATAGCTTGGTTCCTTCATTGACATTTCTGCTGCATCAGCTTATTTAAATTTTCTTCTTGTTTCTGCGCCAGCTTCTTTGTCAAGGTTTTGCTTGGCTTTTACTATCAATGTTGTACTCGGTTTCTATCTTCAGTCCTTAATTCTTTCTTTAATAACGTTAATGTTTAAAATAGCTTAAAATTTCCTCTCAAGTTGTTATTATCTTTTATAACTTCGCAATTTATTTCTTTTCATTTTATAATTTGTTTGGTACTGCTGGGGCTTTTTATAAAGTTGGTAGTAAAAAAGTTGTGGGAAAATTAATTATTTTGAAAGTTGTTGCAAGTATTGGCAACAACTTTCTTATAGTTTGCATATATTGGTAGATCTACGCTTCGTTTGGAACAGCTTTTGGGCACTGTTCCTGTTTGCTTTCAGGAATTTTTTGTTCTAGAATGCTGCTTTAAAAAGCAATGAGAAAGCCGTCCCAAACGAAACCATAGTTGCAAAAAAATTGTTGGGGATGTAGAAGTAAACCACGCAACGAAACAAATAAGAAAGTAAAAGCAACAAAAATAAAAGGGCACTAAGATTTAATGTGAAAAAACTAAAAATCTGGAAATAATTGTGGAGCCATAGTACACCAAGAAATTCACTATAAAAATTGGGATAAATAAATACAAATCTCTCTTAGTTCTTACTCTCTTCTTGCTTCTCTTCTTTCTTATACCGTTGTCACACTCAAAACAAAAGAGAAAGGTCAAGTATATAGCACCAAAGGATGCCACCTTGGAGAAAAATGAGAAAGAAAATTGTTCAATCCACTTTGAAGTACTGTGACATCAATTTGGAAAGCTGTAGCGATCAAACCTCTGATCTTGATCTATCTGATGATGTTGTGGTGATCAAATCCACAGTGTTGTGGCACTATACAGTGTTGCAGCGCCGAATTTAGATCAACTATGCTGCGCTATGCTCTCTATCGTTTCTCCCAGCAAACTCTATAATGCTGGGGCACTCGGGTACATGCACAACACCGTGAAGGTAACGTTACTTCAATCCGATTGATTGACACAAATAAATATCACACATACTAACAAAAATATCTTCCCACCATAGAAGTTTATGAAAAGCAACGAGTAAACAAAATTGTGATTTTGATCTCAAAAACAAAATAATCATAAAGCTGTGTCTCAAATAAGCCATAATCTTGCAAATGATAATGTGGGTTTTTTTTTTTTAATTTCAATTGACTTTTTTTTTTTTTTTTTTTTTTTTTTTTTTTTGCATTTGTCGTACACTTACGGTATCAATCATGATGAGTTGCTAAACTGTAGAGGGTTGTTGATTAAAAGTATAAAAGACAAGAACGTTATTCCAAAATATCAGCATTTCTGTTAGAGGAAAAGGAATGTTTACGATTAAATATCCTAAAAATGGAGAAAATCTGTGCCATCGTATTATCTTTATTAAAATTTGGTTAGAATGAATCTTTTAAATAATAAATTTATTTTATGATGACATTAAAAATATTACTAATCAGTAAATGCTTATATTTAGGAGTGTCAATTTCGGGTCACGGGTCGGGCTCGGGTCGAATCAGAAACTGACCCGGGTTCAAACGGGTCAGAAATTTGAACACGGACCCGACCCGGGTATATAAACGGGTCGGAAATTCGAACCCAGACCCGACTCGGCGAGTTGCCGTGTTGACCCGACCCGACCCGCGCTTCAGAGAAGGAGCTCGGGTTTCGCGAGCGCTGCAGCGGGCGACGGTGAGCGCGGCAGCGGGCGGCGGCGCGAGGCGTGAGCGCGGTGGGCGGGGACAGCGGGAAATTCAAATTTTTTTAAAATAAACGGGTTTTCGGGTTGACCCGGCAACCCACCGGGTCAACCCGAACCCGACCTGTTTTTTCAAACGGGTTGAATCTGCGAACCCGAACCTGACCTGTTTTTCAAACGGGTCGGATCCAACCCGGATTTTCAGGGTCGGATTTTCATGTCGTGTAAAATATTGACACCCCTACTTATATTGCTCTTTTCTTATAATAAATTTAATGATTCAACAATTTATTCTAAATAGATTTTGAGACATGATATTCTATATTCTGATTTAAAAAAAATCTTGAATAAATTTAATGATAATCTAAGCCCATCTTTAATATTCTTATGCAAATATGTTCAATGTGATAGTCGACAATAGATTGGTGCATGCAGGGTTGTAAATGAGTCAAGTCGAGCTCAAGTCATTCCTAATGTGAGTTTGAGCTTGATTAATTAATTCAGTTCGAGCTCGAGCTTAATTCTACAAATTCGAGTCAACTCACAAGCCGATACATTTATTATGAAAGAAAAAAACGATCAATATTCAAGTAATTATTGATATGTTAAAATGAATAAGAAAGTAAAATAGAAATGATAAATAATTACTTGATATTAGGAAATGAGGTATGTTTTTTTAAATATTTTTAATAGCTTTAAACTTAAACACCTAAATTCTAATAAATTGTAAATGTGTTTTTTTATTTATATTATTCACACGAGCCAACAAGTCGAGTTATGGTGAGCTCAATCTTTAGCTCATTAAGCTCGGCTCTCATTTATCAAGTGATCAGCTTGACCCACTTACACCCTTAGGTTCACCCAATTCAATTTTAATTATTATTTTAAATAACTAATGATAATAAGCTAAGAATTAGCCAAACGAAATTTAAATTTTAGGATTTACCCAATATTTTGTATAGAAAATAGAAATTGTTTAATAAAATAATTTTAAAAAGATAGCATTTTTAAAACTAATTTATGAACTGTTCAATCTTCTTTATCAAATATTAATAAGCACCTGCTTTAATAAAAAGTCTAATTAAGCGAGCTTAAAATTGCAAAATCTTCGCCAACCAATCGATTCTTGAAAAAAATGCATTCAACTTCTTCAAAACACTCATTAAGTAAAAAAAAAAAATCATATAAATTATATTGAAACAATTTGGAAATAATATAGCTCTTTTTTTTTTTAAGTGTCAGTTTATTTGAAGTATAACTCTTTATTTGTTCATAAGTTTTATTTGGCCATTTGGTTATTTATTATTATTATTATTATTATTATGACCATTTGGATAAAAGTTATAGATAATTGATGCATTTAGGGTTTGTTCAAAATAGTTACACCATTTTATAGTTGAGGGATAAACAACTTAAGTTTTGTTTGAGACAATTTTCTTGTTATTTTCTAAAACAACTTTTTTATTATAATTATTTAAATATTTTTTTATACTAAAAATTTTATTTTAAAAACAATAAAAAATGGTCCCAAATAAAACCTTAGTTATATCATTGAGAACAATCAAGCTGCTTTTATTTCTAATAGGATTGCTACTGATAATCCTATATTAGCTATGGAGATCATAAATCTTTTCAAAAAGCATAATAAGATGAATGTTTTTTGTGCTAAATATGATATTAAGAAAGCCTTCGATACAGTTTCAAGGAATTTTCTTTTTGCTAGAATGGCTGATAAGGGATTTCCTAATATCTTCATTAACTGGGTTAAAGCATGTATTAATGATATCCCTTTTTCTATTTGTCTGGATGGTTCGCTGGAAGGTTATTTTTCATCATCTACGGGACTTAGACAGGGCTGTCCACTAAGTCCATTCCTTTTTTGTATTATTATGGATGCTCTTTCTTGTCTCTTAAATTATAATTCTGAGTACAATGGCTTTGAAGGTTTAGAAGGCTTTAAACTGGACAATTTTTACATTAAGGTTACTGACTTTGCCCCTTTGATAGAAAAAATCATTAATTTATTAGCTGGATGGAAGGCGAAGACATTATCATTTGCTGGTAGAATGCAATACATTAAATACACTATTTCTAACACAGTGGCTTACTGGATTAGAAGCATAACTTTACCCAAAGTGATTTACAAACATATTAGTAGGTTATGCTCTAAATTTCTCTATCATGGGGAGACTGATAGCAGGAAACTACATCTTATTTCTTGGGATAATACGTGTAAACCGTTCTCTTTGGGAGGTCTTGGTATTGCTTCATTACAAGCTTTAAATTTTGCTTTTAACTGTGCTATTATTTTGAGATGTTACAACTCGAACTCCCCTTTAGCTAAGTGGTGCCTTGCTAGATATACTAGCCCCTGGAAACCTGTTACAAATAATGCATCGACTTTCTGAAAAAATATTAAGTATTCTTTTTCTTGCATTTTCTGGCTAACTACTGAGCATCTTCGGAGATTCTTGGTCTCAACATCTCTTGATGAAGGCAAACTTGGGGAAGTGAAAGGCAGGAGCTAGAGAAATCAAAGAATTGAAGTGAATTCTTCTTCTTAAAGCTTTGGAATCTTGCGTCCATAAATTCTTGAAGACCTTCGAAATGACCTTTCTTTTTTAAGACTGGTTGATTATGGACTCAGTTGGCGGTCCATTCCTTAAATGCTCTTAAAGTTCTTTAATTCCTTTGTTAATTGGAGTTTCTTAGAGGTTTAGCTCTCTACATTCTATATTGGTTATAGAATGCTGATAGTAACTTTTTCTTTTATTAATGTAATTTGGTTTTTCTGTTCTTATTTCCTGCATTGGTCAGGTTTTTTTTTTTTTTTTTATGTACTGAACTATGTAATTTGTTTTGTCTTTTATAAAATGGGCTATGCCCCGAAATTTCCCAAAAAAAAAAAAAACCTTAGTTATATTAATTGCAAAAAATAAACTTACCATCATAGAAATATTTGAAAAACAATAAGAAAACAACAATCCACTAAAATTATGATCGTGGTCTCAAAAGCAAAATAATTTCACCCCAAATAGAACCTTAGGGTCTATTTATAATGACTACTAAATAGGTTTATTAAGTTGTTGTGGAGAAAAATAACTTTTTAAGAAGTTGTACAAAACAACTTACTACCACAACCTTTTTTTGAAAACAACCAAAAAAATGATAGTCAAACAAAAACTATGATTTCGATCTTTAAAAAAAATGATCTACAAAACAAAATAATAGAAAAGTTTTCCCAAACAAAACCTTTATTAAATAAAAGTTAGTGTAAAGCACCGATAATATCAAACTTTATAAAAAATAAAAATCTTCAGGAAAAAGAAAAACACAAATTTATCTTCATTAATAATTAATTAACCGTTGATTTGTTACAAATCAACTTAACGTACATTTAAAAATCAGGTCATAGTCGCTGGATTTTTTTTATTTTTATTTTTTTATTTTTTTTTTCTTTGTTTTTTTTTTTTTTTGGTTAAAACCCACAGAGGGGCCTACGTGTTAATTTCAAAAAAGAGGTTACAGAGTCCTTAAAAGGATCCACTAGCTCGCTAATGCTCGACTGAGCTACAATGAGAAGAGAAAAAACCTAATGAGCTTGTGGTTCCTTAATCTAAAAATACAATTAGCAAAAAGAAAAAGACAAGGGCTGAAATCTCTCAGCACCAAAAAATTGAAGCTCAAAGGATAGTCGTTGAATATAGGCTTCCTGCAAAAAAGGATACACAAAACGGAAAACAGCACAAAAAATAACCAGAAAAGACTAACCTGAGACAAAAAGCAGTAGGTAAAGATGAAACTTGAGTAACACCTGCAATGTAATCTCAAAAACACCAAGAAAGAGGTGACAATTTTTAACACATCATTGATTAAATTAAGGAAATCGGCCATAGATGTATTGATACGATAAGAGTAAAGGATTTTCCTCGGATAATCAGATAAATTCCGTTGATAAAACAGTTTCAGAATAATCCAACGGAACTGCAGCTGCAGTACAACGATTTTATACACACATTTGTGCTTCAATTGAAAATAATAAAGGTGCAGTTTAATAGAGATGTAGTCATTGATACAATTAACATTGAAGATACCTACAGAAATTTTTATGGATAACAGGGCCAGATATGTGCCAAATCTCAAAGTATTGAGAATACAGGTTAGATTTCAACCACTGCATGTAGCAGCGCAAAACGAAATGGTTAAACAGAGAACTAACCAAAAAAATAGAGAACCAGCTGCAGTTGAAAGGAAAAACTAGAAAACTGGGAAGATAAGCACCGGATAACGAATTACTCATGTCTAATATACGGCAAGCCAGTGTTATCTAATTTTATCAGAGCTTGTAAAGAAGGATTCAGCTCGGTAGGATTCAATTCAACATACTGATCAATATTGCAACCATAATTAGCTAACCAGTCGGCACACGAATTAGCTTCACGTAAGATATGAGATATAGAATAATTAACAGTATTGAGAAAAGTCTTAATTTTCCTAATAAGATAAAACCAATTAGGATTACCCGGCACCATGTTATTCATAATCTGAATAAGGAGCATAGAATCAACTTCAATGCAAATGAAAGTAAAGCCCAGCTTAGAACACAATTGAAGGCCAACAAACAGAGCATATAGCTCAGCATGAATAGCAGAAATACAACAAATAGGTTCAGCATAGGCAGCCACAACATTACTAAAAGCATCACGGATGATACCACCAGCCCCAGCAATGAGATGACTAAAAGAACCATCAGTATTGAGCTTAATGAAAGGGGGCTTGGGTTTTATCCATTTAACAAATTTGTCAGCAGAACTAACATGAAAAGTAGATAAGTTCAGCCCCAAACTATCAGCTAAGTGATAACAATCTTTAAAAATTTTTCTGGTTAGGAGCTTGTGAGCATGCATTTGAAAATTTTTGTTTTTAACATTAGAAATAATAACATCAGCATTCATTTTAATACCATTATGCTTGGCATTATTACGAGCTTGCCAAATGTACCACACAATAAGAATATGAATCAGGTTGGAAATATGACCTTTATAGTTCTGAAACCAATTGTTGAAAACAGAGACAAGGTTGTCATCAATAGTAGTGGACGGTTTCTTGGCAATGCAATTAAAGAGACTCCAAATTTTATCAGCAATGGCACCAGAAACAAATAAATGATCAATGCTTTCAATATTCGAGCAGCACAAACATTTAGAAGACAGTTGAAAACCTTTGGATTGAAGCCTCACATCAACAGGAATATAACCTTTGATGCATCTCCAGCTAAACACAGAGTAGGATAGAGGGAAATTAGTATTCCAAATAGCTGAATATAAAATAGAACTCTCCTTTTGATTTCTGAACGCATCCCATGCATTATGCAAAACAAATTTGCCAGACGAAGAAGGAGAGAAAAGGATAACATCTTTTTCATTTAATTGAAGAGGGATATCTAAAATTATGTCAACAATCCAATTAGGAACATTCTCCAAAAGTTTAGTGATATCCCAGCCACCATTATAGATAAAATGAGCAACTTTAATATTACTTAAAGAACAGGTGTTGAGCATATTATCAATAGAAGAACATCCAAGCCAATTGTCTTGCCAGAAAAAAATGTCACCTTTTCCAAGACCCCACTGAATGTGCCTCTCAGCATTTCATTTAATGTTGCACAGTCTCTTCCAAACAAAAGAGTCAGTGTTTTTATGAACGCATAAAGTAGGATGAATATTAGAGCAGTATTTAATATGCATGTAGCAAGCCCATAAGCTTAAATTCGATCTAAAAGAAAACCATAATTTAAAGGAGAAAGCTTTGGCAGGATCAGATAAGGATTTGCAACCAAGACCACCTTCAGCTAAAGTACCACAATTTTTGTCCCAAGTCGACCAATGAATGACTTTATTGTTAAAAATAGATCCCCAAAAGAATTTGTTAAGGATTCTTTCAAGCTTAGAGCAATTAGAAACAGAGGGAAGCAAAGTATGAAAAAGATAAATAGGCATAGAGTTTAAAACAGACTTGATTAAAATGAGCCTACCACCATAAGATAAGAAATTAGAAGACCAATTATGAAGTTTTTTTTCAATTTTCAAAAAGATATTATCAAAGAGGAAATTTCTTTTTCTGCCTTTGTAAATGGGAGTGCCAAGGTAAGTAATAGGAAGAGCTTTCTGTTGAAAACCACAAATTCTCTGAATAGCATTAGTTCTATTGTTGTTGATAGACTTACCGACAATGAAGGTGCTTTTCTCTTTGTTAATAGATAAACCACTTTGATTATAAAAGCTAATTAAGAAATTCAGTAATAAAGAAACATTGTTTATAGAACCATTAGTAAATAAAATAAAATCATCAGCAAAACTAAGATGTGAAATGGGGAAACCTCTAATAGTACAAAAATTTAACTTCGGATTTCTCAAATAAAGATCATTTAGACCTCTAGAAAGATATTCCATGGCAATAATGAAGAGGGCAGGGGACATAGTATCACCTTGTCTTAAACCTTTGGAAGATTTGAAGAAACCATTATGCTTGCCATTTATGATAACAGAGAAATAACAGTTTTCAATGCTATTCTTGATTAGAGAAATGAAAAAATTGTTAAAGCCAAAAAGATACAGAACTTTGTAGAGAAAATCCCAGTTGATATTATCATATGCTTTGGAAACATCAAGTTTGAAAATCACATTACCACCTTTAACTTTAACATTAATATCATGTGTAATTTCCTGAGCTAATAAAACATTATCAAAAATACATCTGCCTTTGACATAACCAGTTTGGTTCAGAGAAATAATATTAGGCAGAATGTTAATTAATCTCTTAACAATGATTTTAGAATTCAACTTGTTGAGAAACGTACATAAACTAATAGGTCTAAAATCTTGCCAATGAGTAGGACCATCTTTTTTAGGAATGAGAACAATATAAGTAGAAGAGAAAAATTTAGGGTAAGAGTTACCAGCAAAAAAATCCTCCACAGCATTAATGACATCCTCCTTGATAATTTCCCAGTTGTCTTGGAAGAATTTAGTCGTAAAACCATCAGGACCCGCAACAGCATTGCTGTTCAGATCTTTAATAACATTGTAAATTTCCTCCTCAGAGGGCTTAAGGCAAAGCATAGCATTGTCACACTCAGTAATAAGCTTAGGAATTAAATGCGGGTTGGTAATAGGCATACAATCAGTAGATGAGTTAAAGATATGCTGAAAATAATTCACACCAGAATTACAAATGGAATCATCATTAGTAATAACATTACCATTCATATCAATGATCTTATGAATATGACTTCTAGTTTTCTTTTTGTTAGCTAAAGCATGAAAGAATTTTGTGTTTCTATCACCTTCTAAAAGAAATTTAGTATTGGATTTTTGACTCCAATAACATTCTTCTTGACATTGAAGAAGAAGAAGAGATTCCTTAGCTTGATTAATGGACAGCAAATTGGCAGTACTAGGATCTTGCTGATAAATGTTATCAAGAGAGGAAACATTAGCTTCAGCTTCTTTAATGTTAGAAAATAAATTTTTGAAGATATTTTTGTTCCACCAATTTAAGCACTGTTTAAATCTAGAAAGTTTAGACCATAATCTTAACATACCAGTAATATTGTTATTCAGATAAACAGGAGCATTCCAATTAGAAGATAAAAGAGTAGTAAAATCAGCATGAAGCATCCACATATTTTAAAATCTGAAAGACTTAGCATTGTGATTTAGGCATTTATTAAAACTAATAAGAAGAGGAGAGTGATCCGAAAGGGTTCTACTAAGATGCTCAATGTTAGATAAAGGAAAATCAGCAATCCATTCATCATTAAAGAGACATCTATCAAGTCTTTGCCATAAATTAGCTCTATGCCAAGTAAAGGAACTACCAAAATAACCAATATCGTTTAACTTGCAATCACTTATCATAGAATTGAAATCATCCATAGCACTAGCATTGGGACGATTACCACCAATCCTTTCAGAAGCATTGGAAATAATATTGAAATCACCACCAATACACCAAGGTCCATTGATAATAGAAGCGAATTGTTTCAATTGATTCCATAAAGGAATACGATTCATTTTAGTGCAAGCAGCATAGACAAATGAAACATAACAGTTAATATTAAAAAGAGAAATATAGCAGTGGCAAACTTGAGGTAAGTCCTCAATGATGTCAACAGAAAACGCAGGTTTCCAGAAAATCCAAATTTTGTTGGAACAATTAGCATGAAAATGAGGAAATCCTAAGAACATAGCAGTAGAAGTAATCTTGGAAATATTAATTAAAGGTTCAATCAAAACAAGGATTTGAGTGTTATAAATTCTGCATAAATTACGAACTCTCAGTTTAGAATCCATACCACCAATACCTCTAACATTCCATATGATGGCTTTAATCATAACAAATTTTTTGAAGAAGCTTTCGATTTTGTTGATCTAGAAGTAACATGATCAACATGCTTAGATTGCTTACTTTTTTTCCTTGAGACAATTTGAAAATTATCCTCTTGAGGACCTTTGGATTTCTCTTTACTATGCACAAAAATGTCATGATTAGCATGAGAGCTTGAAGGATCATTACACGTAGAAGGCGGAATAAATTCCCCATCTTCACATTCCTCACTAACATCATTACTTAAAAAAGAAACTTGTTTATCTAACAAAGCTGGTTGAGAGCAGTTTTCAGTATTATCACCATTGTTAACTTCATTAAACATGGAAGCAATAGAAAGAAATAAAGAAGGATCATTTAAAGTACCAACATCATCATGAATAGGGTTATCGATCATAGTATCATTTAAAGGATTTTTAGATGTAACCTGTAAAGCATCATTTTCAGCACTATCATTAACAACAATAGCAACAGAAGCATTTAAAGTAGTATCATCCAAATTATGAATAGCAGGTTGCGGTTCCACCATTTTCTCCACATTTTCAACAATCTCGGTCGGTTTTCCACTAATAGGCACATAAGTTTTAAGAGAATCGGCGGAGCCAAGCTTCCCAGTAGACATAATTTTAGATTTTTTAAGTTCAGGATGTAAATTAAAACATTCACTTTGAGCGTGCCCATGCATTTTGCAATGGGAACAAAATTTCGGAACATTGTCAAATTCAACTTTTTGGAAGTAGCCTAAGGTTTTGGAACCAACCCAGATTTCTTTATGATGTTTTTTAGAAATATCAACTTCAACAAGAATGCGAGCTACAGATGGTCTAGTGCGTGATGCTGTGGCTTGATCCGTTTGCAACGGTCTTCCAAAAATAGAACCTAATGCATGCAACACTTGCTGATTGAAAAAGTGAAGACGAAGATTAGGAAACGAAATCCACACAGGAACTATAGGAGATTCTTCTTTGATGTAAAAAAACGGAGTCCATTTCAAAATACGCATTTGACAGTTGAAAATAAAATACGATCGTCTGGCAAAAATCCGACTGTAATCAAGATCGTTCGATAATTGGATCGCAACATGCCTAGAGTCGAGCAAGCCAACAGAATAAAAACCAGACAGTTTTAAGGAAGCGAAAAATTGACGAATAACATCAAGATTGGGTCTACGTAACCCAAATTTACCTACAAGAGTAAACTTGAAGGGAGAAGAGAGTTTGAGAACTTCTTCATCAGAAAGTAAAACCGCAGGAACCCCGTTAAAAGTAGATTGCGAGAGAGATGGAAGTTCATCACCTGATGCGACTTTTCCAGAGAGTACCTCTTTAAAGGATCTAGATCTAGAAGGAGATTTCGGTGTATCATCTTCTAGGTTGAAAAAGCATTTGTTTATATGCATCACCGGCTCTGAAGCTTTTCCCCAGGAGGAGGAAGGAGCCGCAGCCGCCATCGAAAAAGGCCCAGAAGGGGCACGGCTCAGCACAGAGAGCCAACGCAGAGCAGACTATCGAAGAAATAGAGCGCTGATAGTGGGAGAAAAGGATCGGAGACGAAGAGAAGAGGGGAAAAGCTAAATCGCCAGAGCGGCTAGGGCACGAGAGTATTTTAAAGGTGAGGTCATAGTCGCTGGATGATTATATATATATATATATATATATATAGATAAACAATTCGCTAATTCAACATAATAAAAATGTAATTAAAATATTGATTAGAGGAAAAGATTTGTAAAGACTTCGGAGTCAAGTAATAGAGAAACATTCAAATTAAATAAAATCATAAATTTAATTTTTGGAATATTTATAATCAATAAAAGAGTTTAAAGTTTCATGAGAGAGTCGTCGTCGTTGGAAACATAAAAAACTCCGAACAATATTTTCAAACACATCCGATATCGTTTCTATCAAAGTGAATATAGTTTCCCCTAAATTCTCCTTCTACCTTCTCAACCATTTATGATTAGTTTTATGTGGCTGTACATGCAACAATGTCTATTTAAAGCGACGAGCTTCTCCTAAGAGCTTACAAACTGGAGGAAGAAAGAGTTGAAAGAGTGAGAGAGAGAGAGAGTTTTGTGGCTCGGAGCTGCAGATGGAGAGATGAATGGTATTGGTTCGCTCAGGCGGCGTTCAGAAACGGTATGGCGTTGTCAGCACCAACGCTTTCTGAGTTTCTGCTGAGGCTTGAGCCGAGCCAATATCACTTCTTCTCTTCAGTACTGTGATCATCTCTTTGTTCCCAATTGAGCGTTGCTGTTAAAGATTAAGGCTTGTTTAAGACAGATTTTTTACTGTTTCTTAAAATAATTTTTTTATATAAAAATTAAAAAATTTATATTTAAAATTTGTCTTAAAAAGTAGTAAGAAAACTGTTCAAAATGAAGTCTAGATTTTATTTGGGACAACTTTATTGCTATTTTCTAAAATAAGTTTTAGTTCATGAAATTTTTATACTAAAACTTGCTTTTAAAAAAACAGTAAGAAAATTGTATCAAATAAAGCCTAAGGATTTGTTTGGAATAGCTTTCTCACTATTTCACTTTTCATATCAATCATAATTTTGTTTGATTACTATTTTCTTATTATTTTCTCACTACTTTTCGAAAATAGTTATAGTGAATAAAAAATTGTTATAGTGAAAAACTATTTTTTACAACCAGAATAACAAAATTATTTGATTGTTCTTGAGGGATTTGCACACAAGCCCCATTTAATTCTTATAAAAAATACAAGAAAACTCGAAATATGTATATCATCGAATGCATAACTCACATGCAGCATTTGCTATATATGTGCTAAGTGCTGCTGCATCTTTATATTTGATTCTTCATTCTTCATTCCCTTTTTTTTTTTTTTTTGTCAGAATTTTGTGAAAGAATCAAGTTAAGATGCCAAAAATAATAAATACGCAGTGTAATACATAATCATATATATGATTTTTTTTTTAAATAAATATATATAAAATAGAAAAGAATTTATTTATAACTCTTCTAATAAGCATAATTTTAAGGCTTTTTCTAATCATTTTATTTAATATTATAATTTATTGCTTATTTCAATGTATGTCTTGATAATTAAAATTTTATCAACAATAAAGTAAGCATCAATACACCTCACTTTGAATATATTTGGTCAACATCTTCATAACAAATACAATTGACAAAAACTCAATTTTGATCATTGATATAAACATATATTAAATCAATCTTTGTGATGATCATATACATTTATTAGGCCAATACATATTAGATGAATATCATATCTTTGTTATTTATATATTTCTAACATAAAAATTGTTTCAAAAGATTTTCCTAGTTAAGACTTTCAAAAAAGCTCATCATTCATTAGTAGCTCTTGTTTGATTCATTTGATAAGTAAGCAAGCTCAACAATAACAACATCAAGCATTATCGCACTACGTGGGTCGGCAACATGAATCCTTTTTCTTCATTGTATCATATTAAGTGTTAAATTCTCATTTAAATCTAAATCAATAAATATCAGTAGATCCTCCTTATTTTCCCTTTACTTCTCCATCAAACTTCTCAATAAATGTATAGCATCCATAGTAGACCTACTCGACATGAATATTCCAAATTGATTTTAAGAAACATTAGTATCACATCGTAATCTATGCTTAATAACTCTCTCTCTCTCAAAGTTTTAAAGTATGACAAATTAACTTAATTCCTCTATAATTCACACACTCTTGTGCATCACCTTAATTCTTAAAAATATGAATCAACACACTCCTTCTCTACTCATTTGACATCTTTTTAGTTTTCAAAATAATATAGAAAAGTTTTGTAAGCCAAGAAATTCATTCATCTCCTAAGCATTCTCACACCTCTATAGGAATATCATGAGATCTAAGCAATGATGGCAGCCTGTTGAAATTCAAACAAAGTGGTGATTTTGGTTTAGGTTTCGTTTGGGACAGCTTTCGTACTGCTTTCTAAAACAGCTTTTTAGTATAAAATTTTCTAATTCAAGAAAGTTTTGTACGAAAATGTTGAAAAAAAAACTATCCCAAATGAAACCTTAGTTCATGACAACTTTCTTACTATTTTCTAAAATAATTTTTTTGTCAAAATAATTTTGTACTAAATGGCTATTTTAAAAAGCAGTAAGAAAGTTGTTCCAAACAAAATTTTTGTAAAAAATCCTATTCTCATAAGAAAACATTAAAATAAATATATATAAATCAAAATGATCACATCATACAGTCCTAAATTTTTTTTTTTTTGGACATTTAGGCCATTTAAGGCAAACTCACACACACAACACATACACAAAGACTCAAACCCAAGACCTCTTAGTTAGAAGCATAAGCTCTCAACCAACAAGCCAAAATGAGCTGTGTATACAGTTCTAAATTTTCATACAATCTCAAGTTTATTATGCTATACTCATCAAAGCAAATAACTCCCATAATACAATAACAATTACAAGAACAACATCAAGAGCCTTTATCACACTACGTGGGCTACATAATTTTTTTTTTGCCATTGTGTTCTCTTAAAAGTCAAATTATCATTTAAATTTAAAAAAGATTATTTTTAATATTTTCTAACCAAGTCTTTTTAGGTATATCTCTACTTTTCTTAATATAAATCAAATCTAATACCTCAACTTTCTTTACCAAGTCATCAGAAGGCCTCTATTTAATGTGACCAAACCATCTAAGGCAACTCGATCTCTCTAATCTTGTTTTCCACTTGAGCTACTTCATTCTTTTCATGTATATGCTCATTTCGTATTCTATCTCTAAGGATAAAGTCACTCATCCACCTAAGCATCCTCGTCTCTGCAAGAAAAATTAAAAAAATAAAGTAATTTACGAATGAACAGAGACGAGATCAGCAAACTAAATAAAAAATAGAATTCAACATAAAGAGCTAGCTAGCGAGAACCTGTAACCTTTCCCCATACAGCACAAATGCAGGCTGGCCGAATATTATATATGATATATTTGTAGTTCGTTTTCTGGGTTCTTATTTGGCCCGGCCATCATATATAGCTTGGTTCCTTCATTGACATTTCTGCTGCATCAGCTTATTTAAATTTTCTTCTTGTTTCTGCGCCAGCTTCTTTGTCAAGGTTTTGCTTGGCTTTTACTATCAATGTTGTACTCGGTTTCTATCTTCAGTCCTTAATTCTTTCTTTAATAACGTTAATGTTTAAAATAGCTTAAAATTTCCTCTCAAGTTGTTATTATCTTTTATAACTTCGCAATTTATTTCTTTTCATTTTATAATTTGTTTGGTACTGCTGGGGCTTTTTATAAAGTTGGTAGTAAAAAAGTTGTGGGAAAATTAATTATTTTGAAAGTTGTTGCAAGTATTGGCAACAACTTTCTTATAGTTTGCATATATTGGTAGATCTACGCTTCGTTTGGAACAGCTTTTGGGCACTGTTCCTGTTTGCTTTCAGGAATTTTTTGTTCTAGAATGCTGCTTTAAAAAGCAATGAGAAAGCCGTCCCAAACGAAACCATAGTTGCAAAAAAATTGTTGGGGATGTAGAAGTAAACCACGCAACGAAACAAATAAGAAAGTAAAAGCAACAAAAATAAAAGGGCACTAAGGTTTAATGTGAAAAAACTAAAAATCTGGAAATAATTGTGGAGCCATAGTACACCAAGAAATTCACTATAAAAATTGGGATAAATAAATACAAATCTCTCTTAGTTCTTACTCTCTTCTTGCTTCTCTTCTTTCTTATACCGTTGTCACACTCAAAACAAAAGAGAAAGGTCAAGTATATAGCACCAAAGGATGCCACCTTGGAGAAAAATGAGAAAGAAAATTGTTCAATCCACTTTGAAGTACTGTGACATCAATTTGGAAAGCTGTAGCGATCAAACCTCTGATCTTGATCTATCTGATGATGTTGTGGTGATCAAATCCACAGTGTTGTGGCACTATACAGTGTTGCAGCGCCGAATTTAGATCAACTATGCTGCGCTATGCTCTCTATCGTTTCTCCCAGCAAACTCTATAATGCTGGGGCACTCGGGTACATGCACAACACCGTGAAGGTAACGTTACTTCAATCCGATTGATTGACACAAATAAATATCACACATACTAACAAAAATATCTTCCCACCATAGAAGTTTATGAAAAGCAACGAGTAAACAAAATTGTGATTTTGATCTCAAAAACAAAATAATCATAAAGCTGTGTCTCAAATAAGCCATAATCTTGCAAATGATAATGTGGGTTTTTTTTTTTTAATTTCAATTGACTTTTTTTTTTTTTTTTTTTTTTTTTTTTTTTTTGCATTTGTCGTACACTTACGGTATCAATCATGATGAGTTGCTAAACTGTAGAGGGTTGTTGATTAAAAGTATAAAAGACAAGAACGTTATTCCAAAATATCAGCATTTCTGTTAGAGGAAAAGGAATGTTTACGATTAAATATCCTAAAAATGGAGAAAATCTGTGCCATCGTATTATCTTTATTAAAATTTGGTTAGAATGAATCTTTTAAATAATAAATTTATTTTATGATGACATTAAAAATATTACTAATCAGTAAATGCTTATATTTAGGAGTGTCAATTTCGGGTCACGGGTCGGGCTCGGGTCGAATCAGAAACTGACCCGGGTTCAAACGGGTCAGAAATTTGAACACGGACCCGACCCGGGTATATAAACGGGTCGGAAATTCGAACCCAGACCCGACTCGGCGAGTTGCCGTGTTGACCCGACCCGACCCGCGCTTCAGAGAAGGAGCTCGGGTTTCGCGAGCGCTGCAGCGGGCGACGGTGAGCGCGGCAGCGGGCGGCGGCGCGAGGCGTGAGCGCGGTGGGCGGGGACAGCGGGAAATTCAAATTTTTTTAAAATAAACGGGTTTTCGGGTTGACCCGGCAACCCACCGGGTCAACCCGAACCCGACCTGTTTTTTCAAACGGGTTGAATCTGCGAACCCGAACCTGACCTGTTTTTCAAACGGGTCGGATCCAACCCGGATTTTCAGGGTCGGATTTTCATGTCGTGTAAAATATTGACACCCCTACTTATATTGCTCTTTTCTTATAATAAATTTAATGATTCAACAATTTATTCTAAATAGATTTTGAGACATGATATTCTATATTCTGATTTAAAAAAAATCTTGAATAAATTTAATGATAATCTAAGCCCATCTTTAATATTCTTATGCAAATATGTTCAATGTGATAGTCGACAATAGATTGGTGCATGCAGGGTTGTAAATGAGTCAAGTCGAGCTCAAGTCATTCCTAATGTGAGTTTGAGCTTGATTAATTAATTCAGTTCGAGCTCGAGCTTAATTCTACAAATTCGAGTCAACTCACAAGCCGATACATTTATTATGAAAGAAAAAAACGATCAATATTCAAGTAATTATTGATATGTTAAAATGAATAAGAAAGTAAAATAGAAATGATAAATAATTACTTGATATTAGGAAATGAGGTATGTTTTTTTAAATATTTTTAATAGCTTTAAACTTAAACACCTAAATTCTAATAAATTGTAAATGTGTTTTTTTATTTATATTATTCACACGAGCCAACAAGTCGAGTTATGGTGAGCTCAATCTTTAGCTCATTAAGCTCGGCTCTCATTTATCAAGTGATCAGCTTGACCCACTTACACCCTTAGGTTCACCCAATTCAATTTTAATTATTATTTTAAATAACTAATGATAATAAGCTAAGAATTAGCCAAACGAAATTTAAATTTTAGGATTTACCCAATATTTTGTATAGAAAATAGAAATTGTTTAATAAAATAATTTTAAAAAGATAGCATTTTTAAAACTAATTTATGAACTGTTCAATCTTCTTTATCAAATATTAATAAGCACCTGCTTTAATAAAAAGTCTAATTAAGCGAGCTTAAAATTGCAAAATCTTCGCCAACCAATCGATTCTTGAAAAAAATGCATTCAACTTCTTCAAAACACTCATTAAGTAAAAAAAAAAAATCATATAAATTATATTGAAACAATTTGGAAATAATATAGCTCTTTTTTTTTTTAAGTGTCAGTTTATTTGAAGTATAACTCTTTATTTGTTCATAAGTTTTATTTGGCCATTTGGTTATTTATTATTATTATTATTATTATTATGACCATTTGGATAAAAGTTATAGATAATTGATGCATTTAGGGTTTGTTCAAAATAGTTACACCATTTTATAGTTGAGGGATAAACAACTTAAGTTTTGTTTGAGACAATTTTCTTGTTATTTTCTAAAACAACTTTTTTATTATAATTATTTAAATATTTTTTTATACTAAAAATTTTATTTTAAAAACAATAAAAAATGGTCCCAAATAAAACCTTAGTTATATCATTGAGAACAATCAAGCTGCTTTTATTTCTAATAGGATTGCTACTGATAATCCTATATTAGCTATGGAGATCATAAATCTTTTCAAAAAGCATAATAAGATGAATGTTTTTTGTGCTAAATATGATATTAAGAAAGCCTTCGATACAGTTTCAAGGAATTTTCTTTTTGCTAGAATGGCTGATAAGGGATTTCCTAATATCTTCATTAACTGGGTTAAAGCATGTATTAATGATATCCCTTTTTCTATTTGTCTGGATGGTTCGCTGGAAGGTTATTTTTCATCATCTACGGGACTTAGACAGGGCTGTCCACTAAGTCCATTCCTTTTTTGTATTATTATGGATGCTCTTTCTTGTCTCTTAAATTATAATTCTGAGTACAATGGCTTTGAAGGTTTAGAAGGCTTTAAACTGGACAATTTTTACATTAAGGTTACTGACTTTGCCCCTTTGATAGAAAAAATCATTAATTTATTAGCTGGATGGAAGGCGAAGACATTATCATTTGCTGGTAGAATGCAATACATTAAATACACTATTTCTAACACAGTGGCTTACTGGATTAGAAGCATAACTTTACCCAAAGTGATTTACAAACATATTAGTAGGTTATGCTCTAAATTTCTCTATCATGGGGAGACTGATAGCAGGAAACTACATCTTATTTCTTGGGATAATACGTGTAAACCGTTCTCTTTGGGAGGTCTTGGTATTGCTTCATTACAAGCTTTAAATTTTGCTTTTAACTGTGCTATTATTTTGAGATGTTACAACTCGAACTCCCCTTTAGCTAAGTGGTGCCTTGCTAGATATACTAGCCCCTGGAAACCTGTTACAAATAATGCATCGACTTTCTGAAAAAATATTAAGTATTCTTTTTCTTGCATTTTCTGGCTAACTACTGAGCATCTTCGGAGATTCTTGGTCTCAACATCTCTTGATGAAGGCAAACTTGGGGAAGTGAAAGGCAGGAGCTAGAGAAATCAAAGAATTGAAGTGAATTCTTCTTCTTAAAGCTTTGGAATCTTGCGTCCATAAATTCTTGAAGACCTTCGAAATGACCTTTCTTTTTTAAGACTGGTTGATTATGGACTCAGTTGGCGGTCCATTCCTTAAATGCTCTTAAAGTTCTTTAATTCCTTTGTTAATTGGAGTTTCTTAGAGGTTTAGCTCTCTACATTCTATATTGGTTATAGAATGCTGATAGTAACTTTTTCTTTTATTAATGTAATTTGGTTTTTCTGTTCTTATTTCCTGCATTGGTCAGGTTTTTTTTTTTTTTTTTATGTACTGAACTATGTAATTTGTTTTGTCTTTTATAAAATGGGCTATGCCCCGAAATTTCCCAAAAAAAAAAAAAACCTTAGTTATATTAATTGCAAAAAATAAACTTACCATCATAGAAATATTTGAAAAACAATAAGAAAACAACAATCCACTAAAATTATGATCGTGGTCTCAAAAGCAAAATAATTTCACCCCAAATAGAACCTTAGGGTCTATTTATAATGACTACTAAATAGGTTTATTAAGTTGTTGTGGAGAAAAATAACTTTTTAAGAAGTTGTACAAAACAACTTACTACCACAACCTTTTTTTGAAAACAACCAAAAAAATGATAGTCAAACAAAAACTATGATTTCGATCTTTAAAAAAAATGATCTACAAAACAAAATAATAGAAAAGTTTTCCCAAACAAAACCTTTATTAAATAAAAGTTAGTGTAAAGCACCGATAATATCAAACTTTATAAAAAATAAAAATCTTCAGGAAAAAGAAAAACACAAATTTATCTTCATTAATAATTAATTAACCGTTGATTTGTTACAAATCAACTTAACGTACATTTAAAAATCAGGTCATAGTCGCTGGATTTTTTTTATTTTTATTTTTTTATTTTTTTTTTCTTTGTTTTTTTTTTTTTTTTGTTTAAAACCCACAGAGGGGCCTACGTGTTAATTTCAAAAAAGAGGTTACAGAGTCCTTAAAAGGATCCACTAGCTCGCTAATGCTCGACTGAGCTACAATGAGAAGAGAAAAAACCTAATGAGCTTGTGGTTCCTTAATCTAAAAATACAATTAGCAAAAAGAAAAAGACAAGGGCTGAAATCTCTCAGCACCAAAAAATTGAAGCTCAAAGGATAGTCGTTGAATATAGGCTTCCTGCAAAAAAGGATACACAAAACGGAAAACAGCACAAAAAATAACCAGAAAAGACTAACCTGAGACAAAAAGCAGTAGGTAAAGATGAAACTTGAGTAACACCTGCAATGTAATCTCAAAAACACCAAGAAAGAGGTGACAATTTTTAACACATCATTGATTAAATTAAGGAAATCGGCCATAGATGTATTGATACGATAAGAGTAAAGGATTTTCCTCGGATAATCAGATAAATTCCGTTGATAAAACAGTTTCAGAATAATCCAACGGAACTGCAGCTGCAGTACAACGATTTTATACACACATTTGTGCTTCAATTGAAAATAATAAAGGTGCAGTTTAATAGAGATGTAGTCATTGATACAATTAACATTGAAGATACCTACAGAAATTTTTATGGATAACAGGGCCAGATATGTGCCAAATCTCAAAGTATTGAGAATACAGGTTAGATTTCAACCACTGCATGTAGCAGCGCAAAACGAAATGGTTAAACAGAGAACTAACCAAAAAAATAGAGAACCAGCTGCAGTTGAAAGGAAAAACTAGAAAACTGGGAAGATAAGCACCGGATAACGAATTACTCATGTCTAATATACGGCAAGCCAGTGTTATCTAATTTTATCAGAGCTTGTAAAGAAGGATTCAGCTCGGTAGGATTCAATTCAACATACTGATCAATATTGCAACCATAATTAGCTAACCAGTCGGCACACGAATTAGCTTCACGTAAGATATGAGATATAGAATAATTAACAGTATTGAGAAAAGTCTTAATTTTCCTAATAAGATAAAACCAATTAGGATTACCCGGCACCATGTTATTCATAATCTGAATAAGGAGCATAGAATCAACTTCAATGCAAATGAAAGTAAAGCCCAGCTTAGAACACAATTGAAGGCCAACAAACAGAGCATATAGCTCAGCATGAATAGCAGAAATACAACAAATAGGTTCAGCATAGGCAGCCACAACATTACCAAAAGCATCACGGATGATACCACCAGCCCCAGCAATGAGATGACTAAAAGAACCATCAGTATTGAGCTTAATGAAAGGGGGCTTGGGTTTTATCCATTTAACAAATTTGTCAGCAGAACTAACATGAAAAGTAGATAAGTTCAGCCCCAAACTATCAGCTAAGTGATAACAATCTTTAAAAATTTTTCTGGTTAGGAGCTTGTGAGCATGCATTTGAAAATTTTTGTTTTTAACATTAGAAATAATAACATCAGCATTCATTTTAATACCATTATGCTTGGCATTATTACGAGCTTGCCAAATGTACCACACAATAAGAATATGAATCAGGTTGGAAATATGACCTTTATAGTTCTGAAACCAATTGTTGAAAACAGAGACAAGGTTGTCATCAATAGTAGTGGACGGTTTCTTGGCAATGCAATTAAAGAGACTCCAAATTTTATCAGCAATGGCACCAGAAACAAATAAATGATCAATGCTTTCAATATTCGAGCAGCACAAACATTTAGAAGACAGTTGAAAACCTTTGGATTGAAGCCTCACATCAACAGGAATATAACCTTTGATGCATCTCCAGCTAAACACAGAGTAGGATAGAGGGAAATTAGTATTCCAAATAGCTGAATATAAAATAGAACTCTCCTTTTGATTTCTGAACGCATCCCATGCATTATGCAAAACAAATTTGCCAGACGAAGAAGGAGAGAAAAGGATAACATCTTTTTCATTTAATTGAAGAGGGATATCTAAAATTATGTCAACAATCCAATTAGGAACATTCTCCAAAAGTTTAGTGATATCCCAGCCACCATTATAGATAAAATGAGCAACTTTAATATTACTTAAAGAACAGGTGTTGAGCATATTATCAATAGAAGAACATCCAAGCCAATTGTCTTGCCAGAAAAAAATGTCACCTTTTCCAAGACCCCACTGAATGTGCCTCTCAGCATTTCATTTAATGTTGCACAGTCTCTTCCAAACAAAAGAGTCAGTGTTTTTATGAACGCATAAAGTAGGATGAATATTAGAGCAGTATTTAATATGCATGTAGCAAGCCCATAAGCTTAAATTCGATCTAAAAGAAAACCATAATTTAAAGGAGAAAGCTTTGGCAGGATCAGATAAGGATTTGCAACCAAGACCACCTTCAGCTAAAGTACCACAATTTTTGTCCCAAGTCGACCAATGAATGACTTTATTGTTAAAAATAGATCCCCAAAAGAATTTGTTAAGGATTCTTTCAAGCTTAGAGCAATTAGAAACAGAGGGAAGCAAAGTATGAAAAAGATAAATAGGCATAGAGTTTAAAACAGACTTGATTAAAATGAGCCTACCACCATAAGATAAGAAATTAGAAGACCAATTATGAAGTTTTTTTTCAATTTTCAAAAAGATATTATCAAAGAGGAAATTTCTTTTTCTGCCTTTGTAAATGGGAGTGCCAAGGTAAGTAATAGGAAGAGCTTTCTGTTGAAAACCACAAATTCTCTGAATAGCATTAGTTCTATTGTTGTTGATAGACTTACCGACAATGAAGGTGCTTTTCTCTTTGTTAATAGATAAACCACTTTGATTATAAAAGCTAATTAAGAAATTCAGTAATAAAGAAACATTGTTTATAGAACCATTAGTAAATAAAATAAAATCATCAGCAAAACTAAGATGTGAAATGGGGAAACCTCTAATAGTACAAAAATTTAACTTCGGATTTCTCAAATAAAGATCATTTAGACCTCTAGAAAGATATTCCATGGCAATAATGAAGAGGGCAGGGGACATAGTATCACCTTGTCTTAAACCTTTGGAAGATTTGAAGAAACCATTATGCTTGCCATTTATGATAACAGAGAAATAACAGTTTTCAATGCTATTCTTGATTAGAGAAATGAAAAAATTGTTAAAGCCAAAAAGATACAGAACTTTGTAGAGAAAATCCCAGTTGATATTATCATATGCTTTGGAAACATCAAGTTTGAAAATCACATTACCACCTTTAACTTTAACATTAATATCATGTGTAATTTCCTGAGCTAATAAAACATTATCAAAAATACATCTGCCTTTGACATAACCAGTTTGGTTCAGAGAAATAATATTAGGCAGAATGTTAATTAATCTCTTAACAATGATTTTAGAATTCAACTTGTTGAGAAACGTACATAAACTAATAGGTCTAAAATCTTGCCAATGAGTAGGACCATCTTTTTTAGGAATGAGAACAATATAAGTAGAAGAGAAAAATTTAGGGTAAGAGTTACCAGCAAAAAAATCCTCCACAGCATTAATGACATCCTCCTTGATAATTTCCCAGTTGTCTTGGAAGAATTTAGTCGTAAAACCATCAGGACCCGCAACAGCATTGCTGTTCAGATCTTTAATAACATTGTAAATTTCCTCCTCAGAGGGCTTAAGGCAAAGCATAGCATTGTCACACTCAGTAATAAGCTTAGGAATTAAATGCGGGTTGGTAATAGGCATACAATCAGTAGATGAGTTAAAGATATGCTGAAAATAATTCACACCAGAATTACAAATGGAATCATCATTAGTAATAACATTACCATTCATATCAATGATCTTATGAATATGACTTCTAGTTTTCTTTTTGTTAGCTAAAGCATGAAAGAATTTTGTGTTTCTATCACCTTCTAAAAGAAATTTAGTATTGGATTTTTGACTCCAATAACATTCTTCTTGACATTGAAGAAGAAGAAGAGATTCCTTAGCTTGATTAATGGACAGCAAATTGGCAGTACTAGGATCTTGCTGATAAATGTTATCAAGAGAGGAAACATTAGCTTCAGCTTCTTTAATGTTAGAAAATAAATTTTTGAAGATATTTTTGTTCCACCAATTTAAGCACTGTTTAAATCTAGAAAGTTTAGACCATAATCTTAACATACCAGTAATATTGTTATTCAGATAAACAGGAGCATTCCAATTAGAAGATAAAAGAGTAGTAAAATCAGCATGAAGCATCCACATATTTTAAAATCTGAAAGACTTAGCATTGTGATTTAGGCATTTATTAAAACTAATAAGAAGAGGAGAGTGATCCGAAAGGGTTCTACTAAGATGCTCAATGTTAGATAAAGGAAAATCAGCAATCCATTCATCATTAAAGAGACATCTATCAAGTCTTTGCCATAAATTAGCTCTATGCCAAGTAAAGGAACTACCAAAATAACCAATATCGTTTAACTTGCAATCACTTATCATAGAATTGAAATCATCCATAGCACTAGCATTGGGACGATTACCACCAATCCTTTCAGAAGCATTGGAAATAATATTGAAATCACCACCAATACACCAAGGTCCATTGATAATAGAAGCGAATTGTTTCAATTGATTCCATAAAGGAATACGATTCATTTTAGTGCAAGCAGCATAGACAAATGAAACATAACAGTTAATATTAAAAAGAGAAATATAGCAGTGGCAAACTTGAGGTAAGTCCTCAATGATGTCAACAGAAAACGCAGGTTTCCAGAAAATCCAAATTTTGTTGGAACAATTAGCATGAAAATGAGGAAATCCTAAGAACATAGCAGTAGAAGTAATCTTGGAAATATTAATTAAAGGTTCAATCAAAACAAGGATTTGAGTGTTATAAATTCTGCATAAATTACGAACTCTCAGTTTAGAATCCATACCACCAATACCTCTAACATTCCATATGATGGCTTTAATCATAACAAATTTTTTGAAGAAGCTTTCGATTTTGTTGATCTAGAAGTAACATGATCAACATGCTTAGATTGCTTACTTTTTTTCCTTGAGACAATTTGAAAATTATCCTCTTGAGGACCTTTGGATTTCTCTTTACTATGCACAAAAATGTCATGATTAGCATGAGAGCTTGAAGGATCATTACACGTAGAAGGCGGAATAAATTCCCCATCTTCACATTCCTCACTAACATCATTACTTAAAAAAGAAACTTGTTTATCTAACAAAGCTGGTTGAGAGCAGTTTTCAGTATTATCACCATTGTTAACTTCATTAAACATGGAAGCAATAGAAAGAAATAAAGAAGGATCATTTAAAGTACCAACATCATCATGAATAGGGTTATCGATCATAGTATCATTTAAAGGATTTTTAGATGTAACCTGTAAAGCATCATTTTCAGCACTATCATTAACAACAATAGCAACAGAAGCATTTAAAGTAGTATCATCCAAATTATGAATAGCAGGTTGCGGTTCCACCATTTTCTCCACATTTTCAACAATCTCGGTCGGTTTTCCACTAATAGGCACATAAGTTTTAAGAGAATCGGCGGAGCCAAGCTTCCCAGTAGACATAATTTTAGATTTTTTAAGTTCAGGATGTAAATTAAAACATTCACTTTGAGCGTGCCCATGCATTTTGCAATGGGAACAAAATTTCGGAACATTGTCAAATTCAACTTTTTGGAAGTAGCCTAAGGTTTTGGAACCAACCCAGATTTCTTTATGATGTTTTTTAGAAATATCAACTTCAACAAGAATGCGAGCTACAGATGGTCTAGTGCGTGATGCTGTGGCTTGATCCGTTTGCAACGGTCTTCCAAAAATAGAACCTAATGCATGCAACACTTGCTGATTGAAAAAGTGAAGACGAAGATTAGGAAACGAAATCCACACAGGAACTATAGGAGATTCTTCTTTGATGTAAAAAAACGGAGTCCATTTCAAAATACGCATTTGACAGTTGAAAATAAAATACGATCGTCTGGCAAAAATCCGACTGTAATCAAGATCGTTCGATAATTGGATCGCAACATGCCTAGAGTCGAGCAAGCCAACAGAATAAAAACCAGACAGTTTTAAGGAAGCGAAAAATTGACGAATAACATCAAGATTGGGTCTACGTAACCCAAATTTACCTACAAGAGTAAACTTGAAGGGAGAAGAGAGTTTGAGAACTTCTTCATCAGAAAGTAAAACCGCAGGAACCCCGTTAAAAGTAGATTGCGAGAGAGATGGAAGTTCATCACCTGATGCGACTTTTCCAGAGAGTACCTCTTTAAAGGATCTAGATCTAGAAGGAGATTTCGGTGTATCATCTTCTAGGTTGAAAAAGCATTTGTTTATATGCATCACCGGCTCTGAAGCTTTTCCCCAGGAGGAGGAAGGAGCCGCAGCCGCCATCGAAAAAGGCCCAGAAGGGGCACGGCTCAGCACAGAGAGCCAACGCAGAGCAGACTATCGAAGAAATAGAGCGCTGATAGTGGGAGAAAAGGATCGGAGACGAAGAGAAGAGGGGAAAAGCTAAATCGCCAGAGCGGCTAGGGCACGAGAGTATTTTAAAGGTGAGGTCATAGTCGCTGGATGATTATATATATATATATATATATATAGATAAACAATTCGCTAATTCAACATAATAAAAATGTAATTAAAATATTGATTAGAGGAAAAGATTTGTAAAGACTTCGGAGTCAAGTAATAGAGAAACATTCAAATTAAATAAAATCATAAATTTAATTTTTGGAATATTTATAATCAATAAAAGAGTTTAAAGTTTCATGAGAGAGTCGTCGTCGTTGGAAACATAAAAAACTCCGAACAATATTTTCAAACACATCCGATATCGTTTCTATCAAAGTGAATATAGTTTCCCCTAAATTCTCCTTCTACCTTCTCAACCATTTATGATTAGTTTTATGTGGCTGTACATGCAACAATGTCTATTTAAAGCGACGAGCTTCTCCTAAGAGCTTACAAACTGGAGGAAGAAAGAGTTGAAAGAGTGTGAGAGAGAGAGAGAGAGAGTTCTATGGCTCGGAGCTGCACATGGAGAGATGAATGGTATTGGTTCGCTCAGGCGGCGTTCAGAAACGGTATGGCGTTGTCAGCACCAACGCTTTCTGAGTTTCTGCTGAGGCTTGAGCCGAGCCAATATCACTTCTTCTCTTCAGTACTGTGATCATCTCTTTGTTCCCAATTGAGCGTTGCTGTTAAAGATTAAGGCTTGTTTAAGACAGATTTTTTACTGTTTCTTAAAATAATTTTTTTATATAAAAATTAAAAAATTTATATTTAAAATTTGTCTTAAAAAGTAGTAAGAAAACTGTTCAAAATGAAGTCTAGATTTTATTTGGGACAACTTTATTGCTATTTTCTAAAATAAGTTTTAGTTCATGAAATTTTTATACTAAAACTTGCTTTTAAAAAAACAGTAAGAAAATTGTATCAAATAAAGCCTAAGGATTTGTTTGGAATAGCTTTCTCACTATTTCACTTTTCATATCAATCATAATTTTGTTTGATTACTATTTTCTTATTATTTTCTCACTACTTTTCGAAAATAGTTATAGTGAATAAAAAATTGTTATAGTGAAAAACTATTTTTTACAACCAGAATAACAAAATTATTTGATTGTTCTTGAGGGATTTGCACACAAGCCCCATTTAATTCTTATAAAAAATACAAGAAAACTCGAAATATGTATATCATCGAATGCATAACTCACATGCAGCATTTGCTATATATGTGCTAAGTGCTGCTGCATCTTTATATTTGATTCTTCATTCTTCATTCCCTTTTTTTTTTTTTTTGTCAGAATTTTGTGAAAGAATCAAGTTAAGATGCCAAAAATAATAAATACGCAGTGTAATACATAATCATATATATGATTTTTTTTAAAATAAATATATATAAAATAGTTCTTACAATATTGGGGACAATTATATTTACTGAATTAGTTAAAATGTTTATTTTTCTTTATTAAAAAAGGTTTCAGAGTGGGCAATTTCCTACGGTAAGCTCTTCCCGATTCCACCACTAGAAGGCAAGAATATGAAATCAATGAATGGAAGAGAAATCTAGCACTATTTTTGTGTTCTGAAAAGCTGTTGGGAAGCTACTGAATGGAGTTGATTGCCTACAACATTTTTAAAGAAAGGAATACTAAATTTATTTATAACTCTTCTAATAAGCATAATTTTAAGTCTTTTTCTAATCATTTTATTTAATATTATAATTTATTGCTTATTTCAATGTATGTCTTGATAATTAAAATTTTATCAACAATAAAGTAAGCATCAATATATACATTTATTAGGCCAATACATATTAGATGAATATCATATCTTTGTTATTTATATTTTTCTAACATAAAAATTGTTTCAAAAGATTTTCCTAGTTAAGACTTTCAAAAAAGCTCATCATTCATTAGTAGCTCTTGTTTGATTCATTTGATAAGTAAGCAAGCTCAACAATAACAACATCAAGCATTATCGCACTACGTGGGTCGGCAACATGAATCCTTTTTCTTCATTGTATCATATTAAGTGTTAAATTCTCATTTAAATCTAAATCAATAAATATCAATAGATCCTCCTTATTTTCCCTTTACTTCTCCATCAAACTTCTCAATAAATGTATAGCATCCATAGTAGACCTACTCGACATGAATATTCCAAATTGATTTTAAGAAACATTAGTATCACATCGTAATCTATGCTTAATAACTCTCTCTCTCAAAGTTTTAAAGTATGACAAATTAACTTAATTCCTCTATAATTCACACACTCTTGTGCATCACCTTAATTCTTAAAAATATGAATCAACACACTCCTTCTCTACTCATTTGACATATTTTTAGTTTTCAAAATAATATAGAAAAGTTTTGTAAGCCAAGAAATTCATTCATCTCGTAAGCATTCTCACACCTCTATAGGAATATCATGAGATCTAAGCAATGATGGAAGCCTGTTGAAATTCAAACAAAGTGGTGATTTTGGTTTAGGTTTCGTTTGGGACAGCTTTCGTACTGCCTTCTAAAACAGCTTTTTAGTATAAAATTTTCTAATTCAAGAAAGTTTTGTACGAAAATGTTGAAAAAAAAACTATCCCAATGGAAACCTTAGTTCATGACAACTTTCTTACTATTTTCTAAAATAATTTTTTTGTCAAAATAATTTTGTACTAAATGGCTCTTTTAAAAAGCAGTAAGAAAGTTGTTCCAAACAAAATTTAAACATTAAAATAAATATATATAAATCAAAATGATCACATCATACAGTTCTAATTTTTTATTTTTTGGGACATTTAGGCCATTTAAGGCAAACTCACACACACAACACATACACAAAGACTCAAACCCAAGACCTCTTAGTTAGAAGCATAAGCTCTCAACCAACAAGCCAAAATGAGCTGTGTATACAGTTCTAAATTTTCATACAATCTCAAGTTTATTATGCTATACTCATCAAAGCAAATAACTCCCATAATACAATAACAATTACAAGAACAACATCAAGAGCCTTTATCACACTACGTGGGCTACATAATTTTTTTTTGCCATTGTGTTCTGTTAAAAGTCAAATTATCATTTAAATTTAAAAAAGATTATTTTTAATATTTTCTAACCAAGTCTTTTTAGGTATATCTCTACTTTTCTTAATATAAATCAAATCTAATACCTCAACTTTCTTTACCAAGTCATTAGAAGGCCTCTATTTAATGTGACCAAACCATCTAAGGCAACTCGATCTCTCTAATCTTGTTTTCCACTTGAGCTACTTCAGTCTTTTCATGTATATGCTCATTTCGTATTCTATCTCTAAGGATAAAGTCACTCATCCACCTAAGCATCCTCGTCTCTGCAAGAAAAATAAAAAAAATAAAGCAATTTACGAATGAACAGAGACGAGATCAGCAAACTAAATAAAAAATAGAATTCAACATAAAGAGCTAGCTAGCGAGAACCTGTAACCTTTCCCCATACAGCACAAATGCAGTGTCTCGACCCGACCCGACGGGAACGGATCCCGCCCGAGCCGGATCGCGACGAGAGCGCTAAACTTGCTTATCCAGGATCTGGCTTTGGATTAGGTTACTGAACTGATCTTCCAAATTCTTAACTCAACAGAAACACACAGAACAACAGAGCTACTAAATACATCAAATGCAGCGGAACAAAACATCTATCTTTTCATTTCCTCAAAATAATCATCTACAGAACAGTACATGGCTTTCAACAGAAAGAAAGACAGAACAGAAAAGCCATGACTGTACAAAAATCAAAAGTACAAAAGTACATATACAGATCAGACTCTGAAATCTAGTCCTGGACTTCCTTGCCCTTCCCAGAACCTGAAAACCACCAGAAAGCAAGGGTGAGCTCAACAGCTCAGCAAAGCAACAAACCACCAATCTAAATTCTCAGAAACCAAAACCAAATTCATCAGACAGAAATCAGATCAGAAATCGGAACAGAATCGGAAATCAGAACTTATACGGACAGATATCAAATCAGAATCGTAAGGATCATATCATATCATAATCACGTTTTCGTACAGAACAGAACAGATACAGAAAACAGAACAGATACATATAGCTAAATGCCCTGACACTGACGGAATCTCTACGGATTCCGGCCCCTTATACCTCCCTTCCCAGACACTGACTGAATCTCATAGGATCCAGGCCCCTTATGTCTCCCTTTGTGCTCACGGCACCAAAACAAATGTGCTTATAGCACCAGAACAGAATTCATCGGATCCGGAACAAAATAGATATCAGATTTCAGATTTGAGCTCATTTCAGATTTCCCGTTTCACTAACTGAATCTCATAGGATTCAGGCCCCTTATAACTCCCTTTTTATAGCTTATACACATAGCATTTCAATTTAGAAGAAATCCGGACAATTCAGAAATTACCCAAAAAATCGGGCAGCACAACGGCAGTATACAGAATTTACACAAAAATTCCTGCAAAGAAAATTCATCGAATTCGCACAGAACATAGATAATCCTATTCCAGAACATTTATTCTACTGTACAGATAATTTCTAATTTCACAGAAAATTGTAGTCTACGAAAAACATCGCCGAATCAAAAATACCCGGACAAAAATCTTCAGAAATTAACCAAAATGTGCACACCCGGCACGTCAACAACATACAGAAACTTGCGCGGTGAAAACTGAACCAATCAAAAGATACGGACGAAAAACCGTAACGAAAACGAAATCCGGACAGAAAAATACCGCCAACCGCGACGGAACTGAAAATTGAGAAAGACGGAATGTGCCTTACCTCGAGCACAGCAATTTCCTCAACAGTCACTTCGATCGAAAACGGCTCCGCGTCTTCCCGAAATCAACTTTTCCAAATTTCTCTTTTTCTCTCTCCTCAGAGCTGAAATCAGATATTTTTATTTTTAATTTTTCTCTCTCTTCAAATCGTCTGATTTCCCTTAAATCATACACATATCGGCCTGGCCGATCGTCCCGATCGTCCTGGACGATCAGACCAAACCAACATCGCCTGGCCGATACTCCAGGGCGATGATCAGGCCGATGCTTATGAATAGTAACATCGTCCTGGACGATATCCAGATCGTCCCGGACGATCAGACCAAATAGATCGTCCTGGTCAGCTCACAGGGCTATTGCACGGCCGATCCTTATGAACAGTGTCAATCGGCCTGGCCGATGTCTCCAATCGGCCTGGACGATGCCTACAGGAAATCACCTGGAGCAAAACTGGGCAAAATCTGGAACTCTTTTTCTACTGATCGTCCCAGGACGATCCAGATCGTCCTGGACGATCCTGGAGCAGATTGTGATATTACAATCTCCCCAGCTCAGAAAAATGTCGTCCTCGACATTATCCAATCCAAACGCAGTCAAAACAAGTACGGGTACGACCGTCTCATATCAGACTCCTTTTCCCACGTTGCTTCCCGTGCAGTCCGGTGCTTCCACTGGACTTTAACCATCGGAATCTCTTTATTTCTTAACTTTCGGACGTCGTACGCCAAAATCAATTCTGGTTCTTCCTTGTACGCTAGATTCTCTTGAATCTCAACCTCATCAGCTGACAACTTCTTCCCAGAGTCTGAAACCCACTTCCTCAGAGTGGATACGTGAAACACATTATGCACATCCGGCATAGAATCATAAAGTAATAACTTGTAAGCAGCTTTTCCAATTCTTTCCAAAACTTCAAACGGTCCAACATACCTTGGACTAAGCTTGCTTACCTGACCAAATCTGCTCACACCCTTCATCGGGCTGACTTTGACATACACAAAGTCACCGACTTGAAACTCTACAAATCTGTGCTTCTGATTATAATATTTCTGCTGACGATCTTGAGCGGCTTTCAATCTTTCTCTTATCAAATTGATCTTCTAAGCAGTTTCATCAGCAAAAGTGGCCCCCAAAGCCTGTCTATCTCCGACCTCCGTCAGAGTCAAAGGAGTACGACACTTCCTGCCATACAAAGCCTCGTACGGTGCCATACCGATACTGGACTGAAAACTGTTGTTATAGGCAAACTTAATCAGCGGAATATGATCTTCCCAGCTTCCGCTAAAGTCCAGAACACAAAGTCTCAACAGATCTTACAGTACCTGAATAGTCCTCTCAGACTGTCCATCTGTCTGAGGATGAAAGGCTGTACTGAAATGCAGTTTCGTACCCAAGCCTTGCTGAATGCCTTTTCAAAGTCTGGAAGTAAAGCGTCCATCTCGATCAGATACAATCACGCGAGGCACACCGTGCAATCTGACTATCTCCTTCACATAAATCTGTGCCAAGCGTTCAACTGAATCCGTCTGTCTGATCGGAAGAAAATGGGCTGACTTCGTCAATCGATCCACAACTACCCAAATGGCATCATGTCCTTGTCGTGATCGAGGAAAACCCATCGCAAAATCCATCGTTACCTCCTCCCATTTCCACTCAGGGATAGGCAACGACTGCAACAATCCACCTGGTCGCTGATGCTCTGCCTTCACCAACTGACAGGCTTCGCATCTCGACACAAACTCCGCCACATCCTTCTTCATCCCAGGCCACCAGAATAAAAGCTTCATATCAGCGTACATCTTACCACTGCCTGGATGAACAGTGTAGCCAGAATGATGAGATTCATACAGAATCTCCCGCCTCAAATCTCCAAACACAGGTACCCACAACCTGTTCTTACAGAAAATAGCACCAGAATCAGAAATTCGAAGTTCAGGAGTCTTACCAGATCCAATCTGAGCTATCAACTTCGAATAATCAGAATCTGACTTCTGGGCTTCTTGAATCCGTGCTTCCACAGAAGACTGAATACTCATCTGAGCCAACTCCAAATCACTGGAGGAAATCACCTCCAACTGCAATCTTTCCAAATCACGGATCAGAAAGTCATCACAGGTAAGCTGAATACCTGAGAATCCAGAAGACTTCCTGCTCAAAGCATCTGCTACCACATTCGCCTTCCCAGGCTGATACTGAATAGTCAGGTCATAGTCCTTGATCAACTCGAGCCACCTTCTCTGCCTCAAATTCAGATCCTTCTGAGTAAAAATATACTTCAGGCTCTTATGATCAGTAAAAATCTCACATCTGACGCCATACAGGTAATGACGCCAAATCTTCAAAGCAAAAACAACTGCAGCTAACTCCAGATCATGTGTCGGGTAATTCTTCTCATGTGGTTTCAATTGTCTCGAAGCATAAGCAATTACCTGACCATGCTGCATCAGGACACATCCTAGTCCTTTCAGTGAAGCATCACTGAACACCTGAAAACCCTCCGTACCTGACGGAAGTGCTAACACTGGAGCTGAAGTCAAACAATCCTTCAGTCTCTGAAAACTAGCTTCACACTCCGGTGTCCAAACAAAAGGAACCGACTTCTGAGTCAGTCTCGTCAGAGGAGTCGAAATCTGTGAAAATCCTTTCACAAACTTCCTATAATATCCGGCCATGCCCAAGAAACTACGTACCTCAAATACCGTAGTCGGCCTTGGCCAATCAGCAACTGCCTGAATCTTCTGGGGATCTACAGAAATACCTTCTCCGCTAATCACATGCCCCAGAAAAGAAATACTCTTCAGCCAGAATTCACACTTGGAGAACTTGGCATACAGCTGATGCCTCCTCAAAGTCTCCAACACAATCCTCAAATGTCTGGCATGTTCATCCTCAGATGCAGAATATACCAGAATATCGTCGATGAAGACGATCACAAACTGATCCAAATACTCCCTGAATACTCGGTTCATCAGATCCATGAAAATTGCAGGCGTATTGGTTACCCCAAAAGGCATAACCAAAAACTCGTAGTGCCCGTACCGAGTACTGAAAGCTGTCTTCACCACATCAGATTCCTTTACCTTCACCTGATAATATCCGGATCTCAAATCAATCTTCGAAAATACCGAAGATCCGGAAAGCTGATCAAACAAGTCGTCTATCCGAGGCAAAGGATACTTGTTCTTGATCGTGACCTTGTTCAAATCTCTGTAATCAATACACATACGGAGTGTACCGTCCTTCTTCTTCACAAACAAAACAGGTGCTCCCCAAGGCGAAACACTAGGGCGCACAAAACCTCTGTCAACCAACTCCTGAAGCTGAACTTTCAACTCAGAAAGTTCTTTTGGTGCCATCCTGTACAGAGCTTTCGATATCGGAGCGGTACCCGGAAAAACATCGATAGAGAACTCCACATCTCTATCCGGAGGTAAACCAACCAACTCCTCAGGAAAAACATCCACAAACTCCCGTACCACTGGGATCTCAGAAACAGAACCAACCTCCAGGTTCAAATCCCGCACCGAAGCCAAAAATACTGGGCATCCTTTCTTCCACATTCTACTCACCTCCAATGCAGAAATCAGACTGGAGAGAACACCTCGTAATCCCTGAAATACAACTCTCTCTCCAGCCACAAGCAAACTCACTTGCTTCTTCAAACAGTCAATCTGAGCCTCATACTGTCTCAACCAATCCATTCCCAGAATCACATCATACGAAGAAATCGGCAATGGAATCAAATTCGATTTCCACTTCTTGCCAGAAATCTCGATCTCACACAAACAAAACTGTCGAGCAATCAAAGGATTCCCAGCCGGCAAAATCACAGACAAAGAAACCGGAAGTAAAAGAGAATCCAAACGTAAAGCCTCAAAACATTGCTCGGACAGAAAAGAATGACTCGCTCCAGAGTCAAAAAAAACACGACAGGGCTGATCAGAAATGTAAACCGTACCTGTCACAACATCCGGAGCATCACGAGCCTCCTGCTGACTCAGACTGTAAACTCGTGGCTGAACTGGAACAGGAGCTGAAGCAACAGAACTACTCTGCTCCCTCTGAATCGTAGGTGGTCTCCGTGGTGCAGAACTAGAACCACCACCTCTACCAGCAAATCCCTCAGGACGTGGAGGAACAGTCCTCGGTCTTCCTGCTACTGAACCAACAGGTCTGACTAAGCCCTCAGATCGCTGCTCAAATCCCATCTGTGGACATTCTGCAATCCTATGTCCCGGCTGACCACATCTGAAACAAAGACCAGCTATCCTGTAGCACTGGCCATGGTGTCGCCGTCCACAACTCTGGCACACAGGTGCCATACTGACAGATCCAGAACTAGTCGTACTGGTAGCAGTACCAGACGATCCTCCGCTCCTTCTGGAATCTCCAGATCCAGATCCAGGAACAAATCTCCTCTTCCCAGAGGAACCACTGCCAGAAGTATCACCTCCAAACCTCTTCCTACTCGCAGTCCACCGCTGCTGAGTAGTCGTCATGTCGTTCTCAATCAGACGAGCTCGCTCCACAAGCTCAGAGAAATCGGTGATCCGAAACGGTATCAGAGGCTGCCTCAAAGTGTCTCGTAATCCTCTCAGAAACCTGTAGCACCTCTCAGCAGAAGTGCTGACCAGCTGCGGAGCGTACCTGGCTAATGCAGTAAACTCAGCCTCGTACTGCATCACCGTCTTGCTCCCCTGAACCAGCCTCAGAAAACTCTCCTGCATCTGCTGTCGTGCAGAAGGGGGAACAAACCAGTCTCTGAATACTTCAGTGAACTCTTCCCAAGTGATCAAAGAGTTCAATCTACCCTGAAATCTGGCTGCCTGCTGGCCGTCCCACCAGTGCTCAGCCTCTCCGTCCAACAGAAAAACAGCTAACGGAACCTTCCTGTCTGCAGGACACTGCATCCCGTCAAAAGTCTTTTCTAATCGCCTCAGCCACTCCTCAGCAGCTCTGGGCTCAACAGCGCCCTCAAACCTCGGAGGCTTCAACCTCAAAAATAACTACAGGTGTCGATCAATATCCTCAGATCTAACAGTAGAAGCTCTGCTCTGAGTCTCGCTCATCATCTGAGCAACAAGTGAAGCAAACTGTGAAAGCGTGTCAGCACCGACCACTGGGGCTGTACTCCCCACTGGTGCTGCCTGATCGGCACTCTGACCGTCTGTCATGTCTGGGTCTGGCTGATCCATACAGAAAAATCCAGAAAATCCGGAAAACTATCACAAAAACAACACAAAAACAACACAATAAAAAGCCAAACGACCCAAAACTACCTCCCAGACAGACTTACTGATCACTTCCTAGAGCTCTGTTTCACAATCCAACCTGTTTCCAAAACCAGTGCTCTGATACCACAAAAGCTTGTCACGACCCGACCCGACGGGAACGGATCCCGCCCGAGCCGGATCGCGACGAGAGCGCTAAACTTGCTTATCCAGGATCTGGCTTTGGATTAGGTTACTGAACTGATCTTCCAAATTCTTAACTCAACAGAAACACACAGAACAACAGAGCTACTAAATACATCAAATGCAGCGGAACAAAACATCTATCTTTTCATTTCCTCAAAATAATCATCTACAGAACAGTACATGGCTTTCAACAGAAAGAAAGACAGAACAGAAAAGCCATGACTGTATAAAAATCAAAAGTACAAAAGTACCTATACAGATCAGACTCTGAAATCTAGTCCTGGACTTCCTTGCCCTTCCCAGAACCTGAAAACCACCAGAAAGCAAGGGTGAGCTCAACAGCTCAGCAAAGCAACAAACCACCAATCTAAATTCTCAGAAACCAAAACCAAATTCATCAGACAGAAATCAGATCAGAAATCGGAACAGAATCGGAAATCAGAACTTATACGGACAGATATCAAATCAGAATCGTAAGGATCATATCATATCATAATCACGTTTTCGTACAGAACAGAACAGATACAGAAAACAGAACAGATACATATAGCTAAATGCCCTGACACTGACGGAATCTCTACGGATTACGGCCCCTTATACCTCCCTTCCCAGACACTGACTGAATCTCATAGGATCCAGGCCCCTTATGTCTCCCTTTGTGCTCACGGCACCAAAACAAATGTGCTTATAGCACCAGAACAGAATTCATCGGATCCGGAATAAAATAGATATCAGATTTCAGATTTGAGCTCATTTCAGATTTCCCGTTTCACTAACTGAATCTCATAGGATTCAGGCTCCTTATAACTCCCTTTTTATAGCTTATACACATAGCATTTCAATTCAGAAGAAATCCGGACAATTCAGAAATTACCCAAAAAATCGGGCAGCACAACGTCAGTATACAGAATTTACACAAAAATTCCTGCAAAGAAAATTCACCGAATTCGCACAGAACATAGATAATCCTATTCCAGAACATTTATTCTACTGTACAGATAATTTCCAATTTCACAGAAAATTGTAGTCTACGAAAAACATCGCCGAATCAAAAATACCCGGACAAAAATCTTCAGAAATTAACCAAAATGTGCACACCCGGCACGTCAACAACATACAGAAACTTGCGCGGTGAAAACTGAACCAATCAAAAGATACGGACGAAAAACCGTAACGAAAACGAAATCCGGACAGAAAAATACCGCCAACCGCGACGGAACTGAAAATTGAGAAAGACGGAATGTGCCTTACCTCGAGCACAGCAATTTCCTCAACAGTCACTTCGATCGAAAACGGCTCCGCGTCTTCCCGAAATCAACTTTTCCAAATTTCTCTTTTTCTCTCTCCTCAGAGCTGAAATCAGATATTTTTATTTTTAATTTTTCTCTCTCTTCAAATCGTCTGATTTCCCTTAAATCATACACATATCGGCCTGGCCGATCGTCCCGATCGTCCTGGACGATCAGACCAAACCAACATCGCCTGGCCGATACTCCAGGGCGATGATCAGGCCGATGCTTATGAATAGTAACATCGTCCTGGACGATATCCAGATCGTCCCGGACGATCAGACCAAATAGATCGTCCTGGTCAGCTCACAGGGCTATTGCACGGCCGATCCTTATGAACAGTGTCAATCGGCCTGGCCGATGTCTCCAATCGGCCTGGACGATGCCTACAGGAAATCACCTGGAGCAAAACTGGGCAAAATCTGGAACTCTTTTTCTACTGATCGTCCCAGGACGATCCAGATCGTCCTGGACGATCCTGGAGCAGATTGTGATATTACATGCAGGCTGGCCGAATATTATATATGATATATTTGTAGTTCGTTTTTTGGGTTCTTATTTGGCCCGGCCATCATATATAGCTTGGTTCCTTCATTGACATTTCTGCTGCATCAGCTTATTTAAATTTTCTTCTTGTTTCTGCGCCAGCTTCTTTGTCAAGGTTTTGCTTGGCTTTTACTATCAATGTTGTACTCGGTTTCTATCTTCAGTCCTTAATTCTTTCTTTAATAACGTTAATGTTTAAAATAGCTTAAAATTTCCTCTCAAGTTGTTATTATCTTTTATAACTTCGCAATTTATTTCTTTTCATTTTATAATTTGTTTGGTACTGCTGGGGCTTTTTATAAAGTTGGTAGTAAAAAAGTTGTGGGAAAATTAATTTTTTTAAAGTTGTTGCAAGTATTGGCAACAACTTTCTTATAGTTTGCATATATTGGTAGATCTACGCTTCGTTTGGAACAGCTTTTGGGCACTGTTCCTGTTTGCTTTCAGGAATTTTTTGTTCTAGAATGTTGCTTTAAAAAGCAATGAGAAAGCCGTCCCAAATGAAACCATAGTTGCAAAAAAATTGTTGGGGATGTAGAAGTAAACCACGCAACGAAACAAATAAGAAAGTAAAAGCAACAAAAATAAAAGGGCACTAAGGTTTAATGTGAAAAAACTAAAAATCTGGAAATAATTGTGGAGCCACAGTACACCAAAAAATCCACTATAAAAATTGGGATAAATAAATACAGATCTCTCTTAGTTCTTACTCTCTTCTTACTTCTCTTCTTTCTTATACCGTTGTCACACTCAAAACAAAAGAGAAAGGTCAAGTATATAGCACCAAAGGATGCCACCTTGGAGAAAAATGAGAAAGAAAATTGTTCAATCCACTTTGAAGTATTGTGACATCAATTTGGAAAGCTGTAGCGATCAAACCTCTGATCTTGATCTATCTGATGATGTTGTGGTGATCAAATCCACAGTGTTGTGGCACTATACAGTGTTGCAGCGCCGAATTTAGATCAACTCTGTTGCGCTATGCTCTATATCGTTTCTCCCAGCAAACTCTATAATGCTGGGGCACTCGGGTACATGCACAACACCGTGAAGGTAACGTTACTTCAATCCGATTGATTGACACAAATAAATATCACACAGACTAACAAAAATATCTTCCAACCATAGAAGTTTATGAAAAGCAACGAGTAAACAAAATTGTGATTTTGATCTCAAAAACAAAATAATCATAAAGCTGTGTCTCAAATAAGCCATAATCTTGCAAATGATAATGTGGGTTTTTTTTTTTAATTTCAATTGACTTTTTTTTTCATTTTTTATTTTGATTTTGCATTTGTCGTACACTTACGGTATCAATCATGATGAGCTGCTAAACTATAGAGGGTTGTTGATTAAAAGTATAAAAGACAAGAACGTTATTCCAAAATATCAGCATTTCTGTTAGAGGAAAAGGAATGTTTACGATTAAATATCCTAAAAATGGAGAAAATCTGTGCCATCGTATTATCTTGATTAAAATTTGGTTAGAATGAATCTTTTAAATAATAAATTTCTTTTATGATGACAATAATATATTACTAATTAATCAGTAAATGCTTATATTTAGGGGTGTCAATTTTGGGTCACGAGTCGGGTTCGGGTCGAATCCGAAACTGACCCGGGTTCAATGGGTCAGAAATTTGAACACGGACCCGACCCGGATATGTAAACGGGTCGGAAATTCGAACCCAGACCCGACTCGGCGGGTTGCCGGGTTGACCCGACCCGACCCGCGCTTCAGAGAAGGAGCTCGGGTTTCGCGAGCGCTGCAGCGGGCGACGGCGAGCGCGGCAGCAGGTGACGGCGAGCGCGGCAGCGCGAGGCGTGAGCTCGGCGGGCGGGGGCAGTGTGAAATTCAAAATTTTTTAAAATAAACGGGTTTTCGGGTTGACCCGGTGGGTTGCCCGACCCGGCAACCCACCGGGTCAACCCGAACCCGACCTGTTTTTTCAAACGGGTCGAATCTGCGAACCCGAACCCGACCTGTTTTTCAAACGGGTCGGGTCCAACCCGGATTTTTGGGGTCAGGTTTTTGTGTCGTGTCAAATATTGACACCCCTACTTATATTGCTCTTTTCTTATAATAAATTTAATGATTCGACAATTTATTCTAAATAGATTTTGAGACATGATATTCTATATTCTGATTAAAAAAAATCTTAAATAAACTTAATGATAATCTAAGCCCATCCTTAATATTCTTATGCAAATATGTTCAATGTGATAGTCGACAATAGACTGGTGCATGTAGCGTTGTAAATGAATCAAGTCGAGCTCAAGTCATTCCTAATGTGAGTTTGAGCTTGATTAATTAATTCAGTTCGAGCTCGAGCTTAATTCTACAAATTCGAGCCAACTCACAAGCCGATATATTAATTATGAAAGAAAAAAACGATCAATATTCAAGTAATTATTGATATGTTAAAATGAATAAGAAAGTAAAATAGAAATGATAAATAATTACTTGATATATGGAAATGAGGTATGTTTATTTAAATATTTTTAATAGCTTTAAACTTAAACACCTAAATTCTAATAAATTGTAAATGTGTTTTTTTATTTATATTATTCACACGAGCCAACAAGTCGAGTTATGGTGAGCTCAATCTTTAGCTCATCAAGCTCAACTCTCATTTATCAAGTGATCAGCTTGACCCACTTACACCCTTAGGTTTCACCCAATTCAATTTTAATTATTATTTCAAATAACTAATGATAATAAGCTAAGAAACAATTTGGAAATAATATAGCTCTTTTTTTTTTTAAAGTGTCAGTTTATTTGAAGTATAACTCTTTAGTTGTTCATAAGTTTTATTGGCCATTTGGATTTATTATTATTATTATTATTATTATGAACATTTGGATAAAAGTTATAGATAATTGATGCATTTAGGGTTTGTTCAAAATAGTTACACCATTTTATAGTGAGGGAAAAACAACTTAAGTTTTGTTTGAGACAATTTTCTTGTTATTTTCTAAAACAATTTTTTTATTATAATTATTTAAATTTTTTTTTATACTAAAAATTTTATTTTAAAAACAATAAAAAATGGTCCCAAATAAAACCTTAGTTATATCATTGAGAACAATCAAGCTGCTTTTATTTCTAATATGATTGCTACTGATAATCCTATATTAGCTATGGAGATCATAAATCTTTTCAAAAAGCATAATAAGATGAATGCTTTTTGTGCTAAATATGATATTAAGAAAGCCTTCGATACAGTTTCAAGGAATTTTCTTTTTGCTAGAATGGCTGATAAGGGATTTCCTAATATCTTCATTAACTGGGTTAAAGCATGTATTAATGATATCCCTTTTTCTATTTGTCTGGATGGTTCGCTGGAAGGTTATTTTTCATCATCTACGGGACTTAGACAGGGCTGTCCACTAAGTCCATTCCTTTTTTGTATTATTATGGATGCTCTTTCTTGTCTCTTAAATTATAATTCTGAGTACAATGGCTTTGAAGGTTTTGAAGGCTTTAAACTGGACAATTTTTAGCTATCCCACATTGCTTATGCTGATGATTTATTAATTATTGGTAAGGCAGATTCTAACAATTGTGACAATCTGGTGAGGATTATTAATCTTTTCTCTAGGCTCACGGGTCTCCATATGAATCTGACTAAAAGTTCTCTTATTATTTCCCCAAGTGTCTCTTGCCCCAATGACATATCTAGTATACTTCATATTCATAATGTTTCTGATAAATTCAATTACTTGGGTATTCCGATTTCATTGGGACGGACTAAGGTGACTGACTTTGCCCCTTTGATAGAAAAAATCATTAATTTATTAGCTGGATGGAAGGCGAAGACATTATCCTTTGCTGGTAGAATGCAATACATTAAATACACTATTTCTAACACAGTGGCTTACTGGATTAGAGCATAACTTTACCCAAAGTGATTTACAAACATATTAGTAGGTTATGCTCTAAATTTCTCTATCATGGGGAGACTGATAGCAGGAAACTACATCTTATTTCCTGGGATAATACGTGTAAACCGTTCTCTTTGGGAGGTCTTGGTATTGCTTCATTACAAGCTTTAAATTTTGCTTTTAACTGTGCTATTATTTTGAGATGTTACAACTCGAACTCCCCTTTAGCTAAGTGGTGCCTTGCTAGATATACTAGCCCCTGGAAACCTGTTACAAATAATGCATCGACTTTCTTAAAAAATATTTGCAAAACGGCAGGTATTGCCATGGAGAAATTCAAATTCTCCATTACTAACAACAGTCCTATCTCTATTTTTTGGGATCACTGGTGTTTGGGGGAAACTATCAAAGACAAATTTCATTACTTTCCCAATACTTAGCTAAGAACTCTCAGTTAGCTATTTGGTTACAACAAGATGCTTGGAACATACCGGCTTTTGATAACCCTTGCATTAGGGATTTCATTTTGAATATTCCCATTGTTTCTGATAATAAATTCCATATCAGCTGGGAAGGTTTAGAAAAAGCTAATTTCAAGGATCTCTACTTATACTATTTTCATAATGATGCTAAAGTTGATTGGCACCAGATGGTTGGCATAAGAAGCATGCTATGAGATATTATGTTTACTCGTGGATGGCTCTTAAAGGGGGATTAAAAACTTGTGATGTGTTAGCATCGAGAAATATACTTATTATGGATAAAAACTGTGCATTATGTCACAATTGCTTGGAGACTACTTCACATCTCCTGTTCGAATGTAATTATTCTTTTAAAGTGCTCGAAAAACTCATTCCTTCTTTTCATACACATTACTTCAGACCTACTAATTCTTTAGCCTTGCATCATATTGACAATATGGACAAGCCCAAGTACATAAAAAATGGCATTTTTCTCATTATAAATGCTATAACTTATTTCATTTGGATGGAAAGAAACTACATAAAGTTTAAGTCTGCTGCTTCATGTTCCAATTCTCTGGCTAAAAAAATCTCAAGAGCTGTCATTATCAAATTAATGGGTTGGAAAAAGGGCAATGAGATCAAAGAAGCTTTGAATCTGGTCTACTGATGTAATATCCTATTATATTTGTTGGAAGGTGGTGTTGGTTTCTTGACTGAAACTGTGACGAGGCTTGTTGGTTTGTGGATTACTGGTGTTGATTACCAGATCTGTTTAAACATCACTTTGGATTTCTTCTGCTCGTTTAGCAGGCTATTGGGTTGTGGACTGTGATGATCTCCTGCTCTCCACTTTCTGGACGGCCTACGGGCAACCAAAGTTGGATGGATCTCACCTTATATGAAGCCAAAATTAAATTATTCTGAGTCCCTCCCAAATTCACGGTTTTTAATTTTACATCCGAATAGATATAATTTTGGATGTGTCCAGGTGGTAGATCTTTGAAGATCCTCAAAATAGTTTTTCAATATTTTTCACTGATTAAGTATTATTTTTCTTGCATTTTCTGGCTAACTACTGAGCATCTTCGGAGATTCTTGGTCTCAACATCTCTTGATGAAGGCAAACTTGGGGAGGTGAATGGCAGGAGCTAGAGAAATCAGAGAATTAATTGAAGTGAATTCTTCTTCTTAAAGCTTTGGAATCTTGCGTCCATGAATTCTTGAAGACCTTCGAAATGACCTTTCTTTTTTAAGACTGGTTGATTATGGACTCAGTTGGCGGTCTATTCCTTAAATGCTCTTAAAGTTCTTTAATTCCTTTGTTAATTGGAGTTTCTTAGAGGTTTAGCTCTCTACATTCTATATTGGTTATAGAATGCTGATAGTAATTTTTTCTTTTATTCATGTAATTTGGTTTTTCTATTCTTATTTCCTGCATTGGTCAGGTTTTTTTTTTTTTATGTACTGAACTATGTAATTTGTTTTGTCTTTTATAAAATGGGCTATGCCCCAAAATTTCCCAAAAAAAAAAATAACCTTTGTTATATTAATTGCAAAAAATAAACTTACCATCATAGAAATATTTGAAAAACAATAAGAAAACTACAATCCACTAAAATTATGATCGTGGTCTCAAAAGTAAAATAATTTCACCCCAAATAGAACCTTAGGGTCTATTTATAATGACTACTAAATAGGTTTATTAAGTTGTTGTGAAGAAAATTAACTTTTTAAGAAGTTGTACAAAACAACTTACTACCACAACTTTTTTTTGAAAACAACAAAAAAAGTGATAGTCAAATAAAAACAATGATTTCAATCTTAAAAAAAACAGAATTTGATTTACAAAACAAAATAATAGGGAAGTTTTCTCAAACAAAACCTTAATTATTAAATAAAAGTTAGTGTGAAGCACCAATAATATCAAACTTTATAAAAAATAATAATCTTCAGGAAAAAGAAAAACACAAATTTATCTTCATTAATAATTAATTAACCGTTGATTTGTTACAAATCAACTTAACGTACATTTAAAAATCAGGTCATAGTCGCTGGATGATTATAAATATATATTATAGATAAACAATTCGCTAATTCAACATAATTAAAATGTAATTAAAATATTGATTAGAGGAAAAGATTTGTAAAGACTTCGGAGTCAAGTAATAGAGAAACATTCAAATTAAATAAAATCATAAATTTTATTTTTTGGAATATTTATAATCAATAAAAGAGTTTAAAGTTTCATGAGAGAGTCGTCGTCGTTGGAAACATAAAAAACTCCGAACAATATTTTCAAACATATCCGATATCGTTTCTATCAAAGTGAATATAGTTTCCCCTAAATTCTCCTTCTACCTTCTCAACCATTTATGATTAGTTTTCTGTGGCTGTACATGCAACAATGTCTATTTAAAGCGACGAGCTTCTCCTAAGAGCTTACAAACTGAGAGTTGAGAGAGAGAGAGAGAGAGAGAGAGAGAGTTTTATGGCTCGGAGCTGCAGATGGAGAGATGAATGGTATTGGTTCGCTCATGCGGCGTTCAGAAACGGTATGGCGTTGTCAGCACCAACGCTTTCTGAGTTTCTGCTGAGGCTTGAGCCGAGCCAATATCACTTCTTCTCTTCAGTACTGTGATCATCTCTTTGTTCCCAATTGAGCGTTGCTGTTAAAGATTAAGGCTTCATTTGGGACGGCTTTTTTATTGTTTTCTAAAACGGAGTTTTAGTACAAATTTTTTTATTTTTAACTAAAACTCCGTTTTAGAAAGCAATAAAAAAGCCGTCCCAAACAAAGCCTAAGGCTTGTTTAAGACAGATTTTTTACTGTTTCTTAAAATAATTTTTTTAGTATAAAAATTAAAATATTTATATTTAAAATTTATTTTAAAAAGTAGTAAGAAAGCTGTTCCAAATGAAGTCTAGATTTTATTTGGGACAACTTTATTGCTATTTTCTAAAATAATTTTTAGTTCATGAAATTTTTATACTAAAACTTGCTGTTAAAAAAACAGTAAGAAAATTGTATCAAATAAAGCCTAAGGATGTGTTTGGAATAGCTTTCTCTCTATTTGACTTTTCATATCAATCATTATTTTGTTTGATTACTATTTTCTTATTATTTTCTCACTACTTTTCAAAAATAGTTATAGTGAATCAAAAATTGTTATAGTGAAAAACTATTTTTTACAATCAGAATAACAAAATTATTTCCCCCTCAAAAAACTTCACAACCAACTTTCTAAAAAACTGTAGCCATCCTAAATAGATCATAAATATATATATTATAGTTATTTTTAAATATTGAGCTATAAATTAAAATTATGTGGCCCAAATATATATATATATATATATATTATGTGGCCCAAATATATGATTTTAAGGAAATAAATCTTCTCCTCTAATCATTGGGCTATGACCCTTACTGAATTAGTTAAAATGTTTATTTTTCTTTATTAAAAAAGGTTTCAGAGTGGGCAATTCCCTACGGTTAGCTCTTCCCGATTCCACCACTAGAAGGCAAGAATATGAAATCAATGAATGGAAGAGAAATCTAGCACTATTTTTGTGTTCTGAAAAGCTGTTGGGAAGCTACTGAATGGAGTTGATTGACTACAACATTAAAAAGTAAATACAGTTACAAAACTAGAGGTAGAGCGAGGCAATAGTTGCTTAACAAAAGTACAAACAGCACAAAAAAATTAAAAAAAGCCAACAAATTAATAGAACCACTACAGAATAGTAGAAAGATCAACAACAGCGATAGGGAAGAAAAAAGGCCAAAACAGTAGGCTTTGAGTTTCTTTTATGATGGGCTGATGGATTGATCTATCTAACAAAAGATCAGGTGGCCGAATACAAATCCAGGCAAGAAAAGCAGGCATCCTTCACGATGATGAAATGATAGAGAAGAAAATAGAGTCAAAATATGTCTCCATTCAGAATGGAACTCAGTGAAGGAGGAGATAGAGTATTCCATATTGACTTACAGAATTTTGAAGAAAAGGTGATCAAAATTCTCTATATTATCATCACAAGTTGATGGAGTCATATTATTCCTAACTAATTTCTTTTAAGAAATGTATATTTTTAAGGTTAATCTCGATCTACAAATTGCTAATGTTCTTGTAATAACTTGTGTAAATTAATGAAAGTATAAAAGAGTGTGGTTAATCATCTATTCTTGCTTGATAAAAATTTATGGTTTAGGGATTTTTTAGGTATTTGCAAGTTCTTTTTAGATATTCTTGTTTAGTGTTTGGTACAAATGTCTTTACTGATTTAATAAATTGTGATTAAATAATTCAAATTAGTTCTTTAATTGTCTCAACATTGATTGCACTAAAGCATTATTATATTGTTCTAATTGTAGGAAAGTTTATTTGGCAAATTTTAACTTTTGATCTTTTAATTCAGGGGATTTGTAAGTGCGTATTTATAACATTGAAATATTAGGTCCTATGCAACCTAAACCCTAGATTTGAAATTCTTAGTTTCAATTCATTTGAAAAGGATCTCGTGTTTGTGGGGTTTTAGCATAACAATAAGTATTAACATGATAGTTTGGATACATAGAAAAAGGATGGATGGAAGGACTAATTACCAACTATAAACATACTTAGGAGTTAATTATGATGAATGTCCCTTAAATGTTAAAACTATGGTTGCTTAGTCATGACTTACTTCTTTTGGAATTGATACATCAATAGATGACATAAGAGAGATATTTTTTTACTACAATAATATATAGGACGTTGTCCAAATTTGAGTTATAATTGGAGTTGCTCTCTAGTTTTGACTTGTTTGTTTCAATACTAACAAAATAAAAAAAAAGCTAAAGGACTCATTCACAAAAATTATACTCATGATATTGATGTGAATGACCTTTTGAGATATAGCAAGGGTTGGACTCTAACTAAAAATCATTTCCCACAAATATGACACCAAATTGTTGTGTACCGAAAAATTTACGGAAATAGAAAGATAATTATACATCCAAATTTTGCATGAAGATTATACACACATATACACATATAAAAAAATGAACACAACACACCAGAGTTTTTTCATGAAACCTCAGAAAGCAAAAAAAAAAAAAAAACACGGGGCCTACCCAAATGAAATGATTCATTAAAATTATAGAGGTTCACTTCTCTTAGTTGGAAAGACAGTATTATAGCATAATGAATTTGATTTTAGTCTTATGTAACTATAATATGGCTTGCTTAAGCAGTAAGGGAGAGATAATGACAGTGGTCAGGCAAAAATGACAAATAATGGTGATTTTGAAAGTTGTTGCAAGTATTGTAAATATGTTCTTTTTTGAAAAGTAGGACAACAACTTTCGTACGGTTTGCATATATTAGTAGATTTAGGCTTCATTTGGAACAGCTTTTGGGCATCATTTTTGTTTGCTTTTAGGAATTTAAGCAATGAGAAAGCCATCCCAAATGATACCCCAGTTGCAAAAAAAATTGTTGGGCTGTAGAACGAAACCACACAACGAATCAAATAAGAAAGAAAAAGCAACAAAAATAAAAGGGCATTAGGGTTTAATGTGAAAAAACTAGAAATCTGAAAAAAATAGCGGAGCCACATCACATCAAGAAATTAACTATAAAATTGGGATAAATAAATATATCTCTCTTCTCTACTCTCTTCTTGCTTCTCTTCTTTCTTATACCATTCCCATACTCAAAACAAAAGAGAGAAACCAAGTATATACCACCAAGGGATGCCACCTTGGAGAAAAACGAGAAAGAAATTATTCAGTTGGCATTGAAGCACTATGACATCAATTAATTTGGAAATTCGTGGCACTCAAACCTCTTATCCTGATTCGTCTGACGATGTTGCGGTGATCAAACCTGCAACATTGTGGCACTACACAGTGCTGTGGCGCTGTGACACTACAAAGTGCTACGACGACGAATCTAGATCAGCTCTACTGCTCTATGCTCTCAATCGTTTCTCTTAGCAAACTCTATAGCACTGGGGCGCTCAGGTGCACAGCACTAGAGAGGCAACAATACAATTTAATTGATCGACACAAACATATACCACACATACTAACAAAATAGCTTCTTACCATAAAAGTTTATGAAAAGCAATGAGGAAACAAAATTGTGATTTTGATCTCAAAAGCAAAATAATCATAAAATTGTTTCAAATAACTCATAATCTTGCAAATGTGAATTCAATATTTAGATGCCATTAAAGATAATATGGTTTATTTTTTTATTTCAATTGACTTTTTTTTTTTTCATTTTTTATTTTGATTTTTCATTTGTCCTACACTTACGGTATCAATCATGATGAGTTGTTAAACTGTAGAGGGTTGTTGATCGAAAGTATAATTGTATAAAAGACAAGAATGTTATTCCAAATTATCAGCATTTCTGTTAGAGGGAAAGGAATGGTTACGATTTAATATCCTAAAAATGGAGGAAATTTGTGCCATCGTATTATCTTGATTAAAATTTGGTTAGAATGAATCTTTTAAATAATAAATTTATTTTATGATGAGAATAATATATTACTAATCAGTAAATGCTTATATTGCTCTTTTCTTACAATAAATTTAATGACTCGACAATTTATTCTGAATATATTCTATTTTTTTTTTTTAAATCTTGTTAAATTTAATGATTATTTAAGTCCATCTTTAATATTCTTATGCAAATATATTCAACGTGTTAGTCAACGATAGACTGGTGCACGTAGGGTTGTAAGTGAGTCAAGTCAAGCTCAAGTCATCCCTATAGTGTGAGTTTGAGCTTGATTAATTAATTCAGTTTGAGCTCGCGCTCAATTCTACGAGTTCGAGCAGGCTCACAAGTTGACAAATTTATTATGAAAGAGAAAAACGATCAATATTCAAGTAATTATTCATAATCAAATGCTAAAATGAATGAGAAATTAAAATAGAAATAATAAATAATTACTTGATATAAGGAAATGAGGTATGTTTTTCTAATATTTTTAATTGCTTTATACTTAAACACATGAATTCTAATAAATTGAAAATGTATTTTTTTATTAATATTATTCACACGAGCCTAACAAGTGGAGTTATGGTAAACTCAAACTTGAGTCATTAGCTCATCGATAAGGACTAACATTTTGCATATATAGGCTTTTTTTTTTTTCCTTTTAAGTATCAGTTTATTTTGAAGTTTAACTTTTTAATTGTTCATATGTTTTATTGACCATTTGGTTAAATTTATTTTTTATTTTGGCCATTTGGTTAAAAGTTATAGATAATTGATGCATTTATTAGTGTTTGTTCGAAATGGTTGCAGCATTTTATAGCTGTTTGAGAGAGTTTTCTTGTTGTTTTCTAAAATAAATTTTAAGTACTATTTTTTTTATGATTTTTGTATTAAAAAATAAAAAAGAAGTAAAAAAGATTGTCCCAAATAAAATCTTAGTTACACTGGTGGCAAAAAATAAACATTCTATCATAGAAATTTTTGAAGAACAATCATATGAAATTATGGTGTGGTCTCAAAAGCAAAATAGGGAGAAAGATGTCCCAAACAGAACCTTGGGGTCTATTTATAATGACTGTAGAAACGGAAGAGCTGATGCTCCAGCCAAGATGTCTTGTCGGAGCTGAGGAAGACGAGGGAAACAGAGTATGGAAAATATTATTGTGTTATTCAACTTATCCTAGGTACAGGTACTAATATTTAAAGGCAATAGATGTACACGTGTAAGCGATGTATTGGGCTGAAACAAGTTAGCCGTTTATAATCCTAGACCACTGTTCTAATAGCCCCTGTCAAACTGAGGATTCGACTTGAATGGTCAGTTTGGATCGTAACTCTTTGAACCTGGATGTCGACAGTGGCTTGGTTAGGATATCAGCTATTTGATATGTGGTACTGATTGGAAGGAGACGAATCACTTGATTTTGAATGTGGTCGCGAATAAACCAGTGATTGATTTCGATATGCTTTGTGCGAGCATGAAACACCGGGTTGTGAGCAAGAGCGATGGCCGACATGTTGTCACAGAATAAGTCGATCGGCTGATTGTATGGGATGAAGAAGTCGGTGAGCAGACGTTTGAACCAGATGGTGTCGGCAGTGGCAGCTGCTAACGCGCGGTATTCCGACTCGGTAGAAGATCGTGCCACGGTGGTCTGCTTTTTGACTGTCCAAGAGATTAGAGTGTTGCCGAGGAAGGTGCAGTGACCGGTGGTAGATTTCCGTGTGTTTGGGTCGCCGGCCCAGTCGGCGTCTGAGTAGGTAGACAGAGTGAGTGGTCCGGGAAGAATAGGTAGACAGAGTGAGTGGTCCGGGAAGAATAGGTAGACCGAGCATCAGTGAGCCTTTGATGTTCCGCAGCAAACGCTTGAGCAGGTAAGTGTGTTGTGGGGTAGGATCATGTAGATGTTGAGATAGTATATATGTTGACGGCGTGCGCGATGTCGGGTCGAGTCAAAGTTAGGTATTGGAGAGATCCCGTGATCCTTCGGTAGGTGGTGGGATCGGAGAGAGCAGCATCATCTGGCACTTGTTCCGGTAATTTAGTGCAGGAAGGATTAGATAAAGAGTTGCAGTTGGTTAAGTTGACAGAGTTTAGTATGGATGCAGCATACGAGGATTGAGATAGGAAATACTTATCTGATTGTTTTTGTATTTTGATACCGAGAAAATGATGGGCGGGGCCAAGATCCTTCATGTTGAATGATGATTGTAGTTCGGACAGAACAGCGGAAATGGCGTTTGTGCGTTCCCGGTCACTAGAATATCGTCAACGTAGACTAATAGAAATATGCGTGTCTTGGCCCGTCGAAGAGTAAGAAGAGAAGGATCTGCTTTGCTGTATTCGAACCCGAGCTTAAGAAGATGGTTGGTGAACGTAGTGTACCATTGACGGGGTGCCTGACGAAGGTCGTAGATGGATTTGAGCAGCCTACAGACGTGGTTGGGATGGTTGGCATCGGTGAAGCCCCGTGGCTGAACCATATAGATGGTGTCGTTGAGTTGCCCGTGCAGGAATGCATTAGACACATCCCATTGCTGTACCGACCAGCCGTGGAAGAGGGCGATGGTGAACAGGACTCTGATTGTTGGAATTTTCGCGACGGGACTGAATGTCTCAGCGTAGTCTATACCGTATTCTTGCTGGTTTCCCTGAGCTACTAGGCGAGCTTTGAATCTTGCGACTGAACCGTCTGCATTGAATTTCTTTCAGAAAGTCCATTTGCAGCCTAGCACCTAAGCGTTGGGAGGAGGTGGTTCGAGACGCCAGGTACCTTGTTGTTGGAGGGCTATGAATTCTTCGGCCATTGCTTGCCTCCATTCGTGATGTTTGGTGGCCTCTTTGAAGATCGTAGGATCAGGTTCTTGATCGGAGCTGGTGGAGCTATGAGCAAGAAGATTTAGACGTTTGGGCGGTTTTAGTGAGCTTGTTTGAGTTCTGGTGATCATAGGATGTCTTATTGGTGGTATAGGTGAATGAGACTCTGAGGTGGGAATTGGAGCAGGAGAGTCAGGCGGGACGACGTGGCTGGATGAAGGATTTGATTGAGGCGAGAAATGTGTTGTTGGGTTTGGTGTAGTAAGTGTTGTCATGGACTGATGTCTTTGCTCGGACGCCTTTGATACGGGTAATAGCATGGCAGAGGGGAGATCATTGGTAAGAACCTGAGGAGGCATGGTTGAGTTAGCGAACGGAAAAGAGTGGTCGATGAATGTAACGTGACGTGATACAAAGAATTTATTTGTCTCCCTGTTAAGGCATTTGTAGCCTTTATGGCTTTCCGAGTATCCGAGGAATATGAAGGAGCTTGATTTTGGTTGAAGTTTTGTGCGCGTATGTTGTGGTAACAATGGGAAGCATTCACAACCAAATGTCTTCAAATGCTTCTAATCCGGCCTGATGTTGAACAGTAATTGCAGCGGCGATTTGTATTTAGTGTTTGGGGAAGGCATTCTGTTGATCAAATACACCGCCGTTGAGCTTGCTTCGGGCCAGTATTGATGCGGGACTGATGCTCTGTGTAGAAGCGATCTAGTGGTTTCTACCACATGCCGATTTTTGCGTTCGGCCACTCCGTTTTGCTCTGGGGTGTAGGGACAGGAAACTTAATGTTGGATGCCTTTGGATAGAAGAAAGGATTTCATCTGATGGTTAGTAAATTCGGTGCCGCCATCGGTCCTAAATATTTTGATTCGATGATTTAGCTGATTTTCAATAAATGTAGTAAAATGTTTAAACGTATCGGTTACATCAGATTTGTGCAGTAATGGAAAAAGCCATGTGTAACGTGAAAAATCGTCAATGAAAATAACAAAAAATCTGCACCCGAGGACGGAGGGGACCGGAGACGGACCCCAGACGTCGGCGTGTACAATTTGCAGAGGTATATGAGTTCTTGATTGAGAATGCTCAAACGGAAGCTTATGATTTTTGCATTGAATACATGTAGTACATTGATTAGAAAAATTAAAAATGCGTAAAGTAGGGTCGCTGTGAGAAATCCGTTGCAAGGTTCGAAGATGAGGATGTCCCAGGCGGTCGTGCCACGCGGAGGAGGAATTCTTGGACGTCTGAAGAGCTGTGATTGGATGCTGAGAGACGGATTCCTTTGATATCTTGTACAGACCGCCGCTACACGGTCCTTGAAGCAGCTGTTGATTGGTCATCAGATCCTTAAAAACGAATCCGGACGGATCAAATGTAATCGAGATATTGTTATCTTTAACAAGATTTGAAATGGAAAGGAGATTATAGGAGATGTTCGGGACGTGAAGTAAATTTGATAAGAGAAGCTTACGATTCGGGGTAGGAAGAATGCCCGTGCCCGAGTGAGCGATGGGGATATTTCTTCCGTCCCCGATGAAGATGCCGTCGGAGCCGTTGTATGACGTCGGTTGAGAAAGATTGTCGGCGGCGTTGGTCATGTGAGATGATGCGCTGGAGTCTAAGAACCAATCGCAAGACGGAGCTTCAGAGTTTGCTACCAGAGCAGTGTTCTGTCTGTTCGCTGTAACGGGCGGGGTGTAGTTGGCGTTCATACGATGCCAACAAGCGTCAGCCGTATGACCCTTCTTGGAGCAGATCTGACAGATAGGGGCGGGTTGCTACTGGACAGAGCAATTATTGTGGTTCGAATATTGTGTAGACCTACCTCTTGATCGTCGTCCACGGCCCCTGCCAGCGTATAGAGCGGCCTGCTGTAGAGTGTCATTGGATTGGCGAGCTGCGTCTGCGTTGACGTGAATCTCCTCACTAATTAGCATAGCATATAGGTTTTCAAGCCGAATTGGTGAGGGGGAGTTGCGAATATACGTCTTGAATGACTGGTAAGCGGGAGTTAGCCCATTCAAGATGTACAAGATGATGTCCTCTGAGTCAATCGTAGATCCGGTGGAAGCTATTTGATCGACTAATTTCTTGATCTCGGTCAGGTATTGAATCATTTAAAGATTCTTCATGGAGACGTGGTGGAGCTCATTTTTTGAGCTGGATTACCTTGGAGCGGCTGGTTGCTTAAAATTGGCTTTCAAGAACTTGTCAAATATCGTGGGTTGTGTCGAGATGAATGATGTAGGGTAGAACGGTTTGTGAGATTGTCGAGCAGATGGCCGCCTGGAGGTTTTGATCAGTAATGCGCCAGTTCTTGATTAACAGAGCTGTCGATTGATCGGACGAGTCACCGGAGTGAGGTGGCGGATCAAGAAATTGCGCGAAATCGTTTGCACGAAGCAGTTTTAGGATTTGATGGCGCCAGATCGGGTAGTTATCAGTCGATAGTTGGTTTGGAACTAGAGTTTTGAGGTTGGAGACAACGAATTTGAAAGATGGAGAGATCGGTGAGATCTCTGCCGGAGAGAGGGGTAGTTGTTCGGTGGCCGCAGAGGACGAAGCCGAGTGGGAGGTTGTCATTGTTGAGGGCAGGAGATAGGCCTGATACCATGTAGAAACGGAAGAGCTGATGCTCCAGCCAAGATGTCTTGCCGGAGCTGAGGAAGACGAGGGAAACAGAGTATGGAAAATATTATTGTGTTATTCAACTTATCCTAGGTACAGGTACTAGTATTTAAAGGCAATAGATGTACACGTGTAAGCGATGTATTGGGCTGAAACAAGTTAACCGTTTATAATCCTAGACCACTGTTCTAATAATGACAACTATAGCTTTAAAAAAAGCTCTAGTTTATTGTAAATGTGATTATTAAGTTGTTGTCTAACTTTTTTAAAAGTTATTATAAAAAGCATTTTCCTACCACAATTTTTTTTAAAAGCATCAAAAAAGCAATGATCAAACAAAACTATGATTTTGTTCTAAAAAATAAAATAATAAAAAAGTTGTCGTAGAAACGACTTTAACTTTATTACTGCTTCTTAAAGCAGATTTTTAATATAATTTTTTTAAAAAAAATTTTACTAGAAAGGTACTTTAAAAAGTATTAAAAAGTAGTCTCAAACAAAACCTTAGTTATTAAATAAGAGTTAGTGTAAATTAAGCACCGATAATATCAAACTGGAAAATGAAAAATGCGTATTTATCTTCATTAATAATTAATTAACCGTTGATTTGTTACCCATCAACTCTAAGTACATTTAAAAATCAAGTCATAGTCGTTGGAAGATTATAAAAAAATTATATAGATTGATAAGCAATTCACTAATTCAACAAAATAAAAATGTAATCGAAATATTGATTAGAGGAAATGAATTTTAATGACTTCGGAGTCAAGTAATAGAGAACCATCCAAATTAGTTAAAATCATAACAAAAAAAAAGTTTTTTTTTTTTTTTTGAATATTTATAATCAATAAACGAGTTTAAAGTTTCAAGTTTCATGAGAGAGTCGTCGTCATTGGAAACATAAAAAACTCCGAACAATATTTTCAAACAAATCCGATATCGTTTCTATCAAAGTGAATATACTTTCCTCTAAATTCCCCGTCTTCCTTCTCAACAATTTATGATTACTTTTCTGTGGCTGTAAATGCAACAATGTCTATTTAAGGCGACGAGCTTCTCCTCAGAGCTTACAAACAGGAGGAAGAAAGAGTTGGAAGAGAGAGAGAGATAGAGAGAGAGAGAGAGAGAGAGAGAGAGAGAGAGATTCTATGGCTCGGAGCTGCAGATGGAGAGATGAATGGTATTGGTTCGCTCAGGCGGCGTTAAGAAACGGTGTAGCGTTGTCAGCACCAACGCTTTCTGAGTTTCTGCTGAGGCTTGAGCCGAACCAATATCACTTCTTCTCTTCAGTACTGTGATCAACTCTTTGTTCCCAATTGAGCGTTGCAGTTGATGATTAATGCTTCGTTTGGGACTATTTTTTTCTTACTTCTTAAAGCGACTTTCTAGTACAAATATTAGCTTTCTAGTACAAATATTAATTTTTTTGTACTAGAAAGCCGCTTTACAAAGCAGTAAGAAAGCCGTCCCAAACGATGCCTAAGGCTTGTTTAAGACAGATTTTTTACAGTTTCTTAAAATAACTTTTTAGTATAAAAATTAAAAAATTTATATTTAAAAGTTGTTTTAAAAAGTACTAAGAAAGCTGTCCAAAATAAAGTCTAGATTTTGTTTGGGACAACTTTATTGCTACTTTCTAAAATAATTTTTAGTACAAAATTTTTAGTTCATAAACTTTTATACTAAAAAGTTGCTTTTAAAAAAACGTAAGAAAATTGTATCAAATAAAGCCTAAGGATTTGTTTGGAATAGCTTTTTCACTATTTCACTTTTCATATCAATCATAATTTTATTTGATTACTATTTTTTTTATAATTTTCTCACTATTTTTCAAAAATTGCTATAATGAAAACCTATTTTTTACAACCAGAATAACGAAATTATTTCCCCCACAAAAACCTTCTTACAACCAGCTTTCTAAAAAACTGTAGCCATCTCAAATAGATCATAAATATATATTATAGTTATTTTAAATATTGAGCTATAAATTTCAAATTATGTGGCTCAAATATAAGATTTGAAGAGATAAATCTTCTTCTCTAATCATTGGGCTATGACCCTTTCATTTATGTGATTGTTCTTGAGGGATTTGCGCACAGACACCATTTAACTCTTATAAAATATACAAGTAAGAAAACTCAAACAGTGTATATCATCTAATGCATAACTACATGCAGAATTTGTTATGTGCATTGGGAATCAATGTGGTCTGAATACATTTTTTTAATGGATAAAGTGCTTGTGCTAATTGGTTGGTCAAGAAGGATTGCCAGATTAATGTCGTGGAGGAATTTGGTGAGCCTATTATGCCTCCTTTTTTTCGTGGTTTAGTTAGACTTGATAAATTGGGTTTACCTTATATCCGTCCAGCTTGAATTTCCGTCTTCTTGGCCTTGGTTTCACTGCTTTCTCTTTCTTGTGCATTTGCTGGTTTTGTTGGTTCTAGGGGCTACCTACTACCTGAGGTTTATGTGTTTTTTATTCCCTTTGGTTCTAATTTTGGTTGTTTTGGTTTCTGGTGCTACTGGTTGGAATACATTCGCAAGTTTTTGGTGCTGTTTGGGCTGGACAAAGCTGGATTTTTTCAGGGGATCTCAGATGTGCCAGGCTATGGTTGCTGGGTTATTATGGATGAAATATGCAGGATTTATTTAGTGGATGATCGGTAAGTTCTAATCTTTTGGCTGTTTATTTTGTTTCAATTTTAGTTGTGAATTTTTTTGCAGGTTATCCTTAACTTGGAGGGGTTTTTTGGGCTTAAAGCTTGTGTTGAATGTTTTATTTTGGAGCTTTTTGTTTTTTGGGCGCTTCCTTTGTGCCGCCCTAGAATGTATCTAGGATATTTTGTATTTTGTTTAGATGGGGTTTATTGGCTCTTAGGTTTTGTTTCTTTTCTTTTAATGATTGTAGCTCTTCGAGCATTAGTGGTCTGATTTACCCCTTAAGGACATGTAATTTTTTATTTATATTAACGCGTAGGCCACTTTCTGGGTTTCAACTAAAAAAAAAAAAGTGGCTAAGTGCTGTTGCATCTTAATATTTGATTCTTCATTCTTTCATTCTTTTATTTTCGGAATTAGCCTCTTATCATTCTTTTGTGAATGAATGATAAATAAGCAGTGGAATAGAAGATATATATTTTTTGAATCATCCTGTATGGTTTAAGGAGGACCTGGGTTGTTGCTGGTTGTTACTTTTGCTTTCTACGACTACTGAGTACTGTTTCGAGCTGGGCGGGTCTTTTAGCTGCTACTGTACGTATAATTTGGTTATGTTGAGGGAGGAGATTTACCAGGTTTGCTGGCTAGATGCTGCTATCTCTGGTAACAATGTTTGTTTTTGGCTGGTGACTGTTTACAGTCCTATCTACATGAAACTCAGTAATATTCCGAAATATTCTGCTTTTTGTTTTGACTGGTTTCTTACTTATTTTTCTTTTTGGAGAACCTTTTGCAGGATACAGGTAAAATTTTCTTGTGGGAGCTTTAATGACTGTCAGGTTCTCTACTTTTTTCATTTGCATTTCTTTTTCTTTGTTATTCTGTTATTTTGCAGGAAGACTGAGCTGATCAAGTTAATTCGGATCTTCTTTTTTTGGGTGCTGTCTAATCACAGCCCGAGTACTTATTTATGTTATTTTTGTAACTGTAGGAAAATGAACCACTGGCTCTTAGGATTTTTAATTTTTATTTTGCTTGTAGCTCTCTGGAGCAGTAGCGAGCTGGTGGGCCCTTCTAAGGACCTTGTAACCGATTTTTGATATTAACACGTAGGCCCTTCCGTGAATTTCTAATATATATATATATATATATATATATATATATATATATATATATATATATATATATATATATATATATATATATATATATATATATATTTTTTTTTTTTTTGAATCATGTGTTGTTGGTAATTTGTATTAGTTTGATGTTGAATTTTTTGTTGGGTTAAATGTTACTATATTGCTTTGCTTTCTTTTGTTTTTGCACATACAGAGATTTATGCTATATTAATGAATTTTTCTCTCTTTGTTGGTGGAGGAAGAATGAGGTCAGAATAGTATTAATATGTTTTTGAGGAGGTAAAACAGAAGGCATTTGGAGGTGAAATTATTCTGTGCAGATGCAGAATGTTGTCCGCGAGGACGCCGAATGCTGTCCGGGCGGACGCCGAATGTCATCCCGAGACCAACAAGAATGCGCCACATCACCCCCATGCTTGGTACCCGGCTCAGTATTGCTCGGTACTGCGGCTCGATACTGCTGACGTGGCCAATATGGTTAGTCTCAGGATGGTGAATTGTGTTCGGCGTCCGCACAGAATAATCTCTCCATCAGCAGGGGCGGAATTAACTTCTCTTTTGAGCGTGGGCAAAATATGATTGTTGAATACATAATCTTATATAAGATTTTTATTTTTATTTTTTAGAAAAATTGAATATATATATATATATATATATATATATATATATATATATATATATATATATATATATATATATATATATATAAAGAAAAGAAATTTTTTTCTTAATATTTTCGAGACAACTACATTTATTGGAGGTGGGCAAATTAGTTAAATTGCTTTTTTTTCTTTAAAAAAAAAGTTTCAGAATGTGCAATTACCTTTCTTTCAGAATGTGCAATTACCTTTCTAAGCTCTTCCAGATTCCACTACTAGAAGGCAAGAATGTGAATAAACATTTTAGCTATTTTATGGTATTTTAAAATAAAAAATATCATAAATAGCTAAAGAGATAGGCTTTATTGTGACAACTTCCTTATTGCTTTCCAAATTAACATTTTAGTACAAAAATTTCTTATTCAAAAAATTTTTATACTAAAAGTCTGCTTTAAAAAACAATAAGAAAATTATCTCGAACAAAGCAAAAGGCTATATGGATAAAGTCTCTTATACATTAAGGCTTCGTTTGGGACGGCTTTTTTATTAGTTTCTAAAACGGAGTTTTAGTACAAATTTTTTTATTTTAGTACTAAAACTCCGTTTTGGAAAGCAATGAAAAAGCCGTCCCAAACGAAGCCTAAGTGTTAGAATTTTGGTGTATGCAATGATTTGCACAATAATATACATTAGATATTACATATGTAGTTAGAACTATTAGTCCACATTTGTCAAATCCAAAAAAGGAACCTGAGAGTCTGTATGGTGTAGGGGTGTCAACTTTTGACACGACACGAAAATCCGACCCGGACCCGACCCGGAAAATCCGGGTTGAACCCGACCCGATTTCAAAACGGGTCGGGTTCGGGTTCCAGAAATCGACCCATTTCAAAAACGGGTCGGGTTCGGGTTGACCTGGCGGGTTGCCGGGTCAACCCGCCAACCCGTTTAATTCAAAAAAATTTGAATTTTTGCATTTCCCGCGCCTGCCCGAGCTGCCCGCGCCTGCCCGCCCGCGCTGCCCGCCGCGCGCTGCCCGCCGAGCGATCGCCCGCGCTGCCCGCCGCGCGCGTCTGCCCGCGCCTGCCAGCGCTGCCCGCGTGCCCGCGCCCGACAGCGCCGCTGCGCGCCCCCAGCGTGCCCGCGTGCCCGCGTGCCCGCGCCCGACCTCACCCGCTGTCCCGCTCGCGTCCGCCCGCCGCGCCGTCGGCCGCCGCCGTTCCGGCGCCAGCCACCCAAACCGGGTCGGGTCGTGTCAACCCGGAAACCCGCCGGGTCGGGTCCGGGTTCGATTTTTCGACCCGTTTCTTCCCGGGTCGGGTTAGGGTCGACCCATTTCGCACCCGGGTCAGTTCGGGTTCGACCCGTGACCCGAAATTGACAACCCTAGTATGGTGGATCCTATGTAGTCCATAGAATACAATCATTCAACAATTATGGTAATTGAAGAGGATTTGAATTCAGATAAAGAGATATATCTTAAGGTAGTTTAATCAAAACGCCAACAAATGATCAAGCATCTTAATGGAACTGTTACAAAAAAATATTAATGGAACTGTAAATGCAATTTTATTAATTAAAAAAATTAGGTGCTTTTATGCAAAATGGTCATGGCCTTCACAATGCTTTTGAGTAGGGGTGTTAACGGGTTGTGTTCGGGTTCAATCCGAAACTAACCTGACCAAAATTCAATCAACTTGAACTTGACCCATTTAATAAACCAATCAAAAAGATCAATTAGAACCCAACATGCTGGCAACTCGAATGACCCGAACTTGATATGGTAACCTATTTTGATTAAAAAAGAACTATAACTTCTTAACTATAAAACTTAAAATATTTGATAAAAAATAAGAACAACATCAAGCATTTATCTCATTATATGAGATCTGCTACATGAATTATTTTTCTCCATTATGTTATATTAGGAGTTAAATTATCATTTAAATTTAAATGAAAAATATCATTTCTAATGCTTTCTAACCTTTTCTTTTTAGGCTTACCTCTATCTTTCTAAGCATAAGCCAGATCTAATAATACATCCTTAGCATGTCATCATACGACTAACATTTTATGTGATCAAACCTAGGGGTGTCAAAATAGGTTTTCGGATTGGGTACTTGTCAAATAAAAAATTGACTCATTCTTAACGCATTTGACCCGAATCAAATCCGTTTGTCCAAAACAGTTAAAAATCTAGAACTAAAACCAACCCGACCAACACAACTCGGCCCATTAACCTGCGAGTGAGAGGGCAAGGCGAGTGCACGCGGGTTAGCGGGCAAGCGTAAGGCTGTGAGGGTGAGTGCCAACACGTAAGGTGAGGCAAGATTCGAGCGAGCGAGGGTGGGTCAAATAGGTTGTTTTCGGGTTCATGGGTTAACCAAACCCAACCCGATATATCAATTGGGTCAAAAAATTAAACTCAAACCCGACCGTTTATTAAATGGATCATCCCAAATCCGAAATTTTCAGGAAGAGTTCTGGTCAGATATGTGTCAAATTTTTTGAGTCGTGTCATATGTTAACACCCCTAATCAAACCACTTAACGTGACTCTCTCTAATCTTATCCGCCACTCAAGTAACTCTATCTTTTTTTCCCGTATATTGAAAATATTCCCCCCTGTAAAATTTTTTGGAAATTACATATGCTTTGTGTGACTGCAATCTCACAATAAATAATATCATTGAACATTGAACATTGAACGTTGAAGTCTCATTTATCTTAGCTTTGGCACCGACCATGCACTATGCCGTCTATGCGTCCATTCAGCGGTGTCGTGTGTTCGGAACAGATTTCCAATTTTCATAGGCCTATTTTTCTTTCTTTATTTGTTTGGGAATTTTTTTATTGGGCCGATAATTTTGACCGACAAATATAACTGTAAGAGTTGGCGTTTACAAAGAGCCAATCAAATAACCACTAAATGCTTCTGAACGTAGCTATTATTCAGCTAATTGTGACGTATAGCTTTGTGATTCAACATTTTGCTCTTTAATATGATGAGGACATTTTTTTTCATCTTTACCTCTGTTAGCTTTGTGAGCATAAGAAGCTTCACAATATTTTCCTCTAAGTTTTCTACAATAGTTGACGGTTTATTTTATTTTATTTAGGTTCTCTTTAGGTCAACTTTTTTTTATTAATTTTTAAAATTATTATAGAGAAAATAATTTTTTAAAACTGATTTAAAAAGTAAATTTTTGGTATACAGTTTTTTTTAGAAACAACAAAAAATAATGACAAAATAAAAATTATTATTTCAATTGTTAGAATAATTAAATATATTAATTATGCGAGACGTCGCAATAATTATTTAAGAATATATATTTAATTATATAAACCATTATGTGGCCCACATATTTGAATTATTGCAATTTAATTATTTATGTTTAAAACCTATTGGTCAAGAAAAGATAATTTGATCATTCGTTTATGGACCGTTTGATCAAATAACTCCTATGAGCGGTTATTATAAAATAACTCCTTTGAGTTATTATAAAATAACTCCTATGAGTTATTGTAAAATAACTCATATGAGCGTTTATTGTAAAATAACTCCTATGAGTTATTTTATGAGTTATTGTAAAATAACTCTCATGAGGGGTTATTATGACAAATCCGTAGGAAATAACTATTGGTCCTCTCTCTCTCTCATAAGGAGGAGTTATCTTGCTCCATAGACGATTAACTCATGATAGAAGAAAGTGAAGGGAGAAGGGAGAGAAACCGTAGTTCGAAATTCGACGAATTCAAAATGAATCAAGGTATGTTTTTTCTTCTGATTAAAGATTATGAAAATCATCTTGTTTAAGATCTTGAGGATTTAAGACTTATGTAAATTCAAGTTTTCCGTATCGATTTCTTTTACATAAATTATGATACGAGTTTATGCAAAAAGTAGGAGAACTCCATTAAGTCTTACATGTGGTATCAGAGCATGGTTGAAAACTAGTGATTTTCCGTTTAAGTTTTTCTTTAATTCCTTCGATGATTCTTTCTAATGAAATCGAATTCATATTATTTGTTATCGATTTCAATTATTGAATCATAATTTTGTCTTGATTAATTCATGGCAAATTAATTATGTTTCTATTTTGCTTTTGGAAATAATTTATGTTATTTATTTCATTATGAATGAATTTGTCATATTAAAGTTAACGACGTAAATCCATATTTCATTTAAAGAGATTTTGTTCGTATATGTAATTATATACATTAAGTATTTTCCTTATGTATTTCATTTATTTGAAATAATCATCATCATAATTATTTAATTTGATATTTGTATCAAGCATAGTTTGTTAATCACCAAAGTGATCAAACTAGAAAGTTTTCATAAATATCAATTAGATAATATTTAATTACTCGTGAGTATGCGATGCTATTAACAGAATGACATAATGTTATATAAAAATTTTATCACGAGTAATTAACATTCAAATTGCTACAAAATATTTAAGAATCGCCCAAAGGTTGATTAGTCATTTTGTACTATTGGATATAAATGTGATAAATTATCATACTTAATTAAATATATTTAGTATATCCAAAGATAACAAATATATTTAATTGGAGTATGTATAATTATCAATTATGAGGATTTTATTTTAAGCATCAATTATGATTATCATTGTATATTGTAGTATCACCCAAAGGAGAACTTCAATATACATTTTATTGATTAATGAAATGTTATCTGAATCTGTTTTATGTTTTTAAATTTAATTTTTAAATCATCGATATGTGAGAGTCTTGTATTTTATTTTGCAGCATCTAATTCTGTAATTCTTCATTCGCAAGCTTCATCTATTATAAAGTTCAATGGGCTTAATTATTCTGAATGGAGTGAACAAATCCAGTTTAATTTAGGTGTTTTGGATCTGGATTTTGCACTACTTAATGATAAGCCTACTGCTCATACTGATATAAGCAGTGCTGAAGAAAGATCTTTTCATGAAGCTTGGGAAAGATCAAATAGATTAAGCCTAATGTTTATGCGGATGACTGTAGCAGACATTATTAAGCCAACACTTCCAATAACAGATAATGCTAAAGAATTTATGAAGTCTGTGGAGAATATTTCTCAATCTGAGTCTGCTGATAAGTCACGTGCTGGAACTTTAATGGGTATGTTAACCACCATGAAATTTGATGGTTCTCGTACTATTTATGAGCACATTACTGAAATTACTAATATAGCAGCAAGATTGAATACTATGGGAATGAAAGTAAGTGAAAGCTTCCTTGTACAGTTTATTATAAACTCATTGCCTCCTGAATATGGTCCATTCCAAATTAATTATAATACTATTAAAGATAAATGGAATGTGACCGAATTACAGAGTATGCTTATTCAGGAGGAATCAAGGCTTAAGAAACAAGGAATTCACTCAATTAATCTCATAGATCAACCAGATTTTAAAAGAAAATCAGGAAAGAAAAATCCAAAGGGCAATAAAGAACACCTAAAGCTTAATGTGTCATCTGTCCAAATCCAAAAGAAGGAACCAAAGAATGATAGATGTCATTTCTGTCATAAGCGTGGACACTATCAGAAAGATTGCCTGAAACGTAAGGCTTGGTTTGAAAAGAAAGGTAAGCCTAGTGCTTTTGTATGTTTCGAATCAAATTTGGCTGAGGTTCCTTATAATACTTGGTGGATTGATTCTGGTTGCACCACTCATGTTTCAAATGTGATGCAGGGATTTCTTACGACCCAAACCATAAAGCCAAATGAAAAGTTTGTCTTCATGGGAAATAGAGTCAAAGCTCAAGTTGAAGCCATTGGAACATATCGTTTGATTTTAGATACTGGACATCATTTATATCTTTTTCAAACTCTTTATGTACCTTATGTTTCTAGAAATTTAATTTCTTTATCGAAACTTGATACAGCTGATTTTTGTTTTAAGTTTGGAAGTGGATGTTTCAGTTTATTTAAGAGTAATCAACTTATTGGTTCTGGTATGCTTTGTGATGGTTTATATAAATTAAAACTTGATAATTTATTTGCTGAGACTTTATTAACCTTGCATCATAATGTTGGAACAAAACGTGATTTAATGAATGAAAATTCTGCTTACTTGTGGCATAAACGTTTGGGTCATATATCCAAAGAAAGAATACAAAGATTAATGAGGAATGAAATCCTTCCTGATTTGGATTTCACTGATCTTGGTATTTGTGTGGATTGTATTAAAGGAAAATTTACTAAACACACAATTAAGAAGGCAGCCACAAGAAGCACACAGCTTCTTGAAATCATACACACTGATATATGTGGACCTTTTGATGTGCCTTCATTTAGTGGTCAAAAATATTTTATTACCTTTATTGATGATTTTTCACGTTATGGTTATATCTATTTATTGCATGAAAAATCTCAATCAGTAGACGTTCTTGAGGTGTTTATTAATGAGGTTGAGAGGCAATTAGATAGAAAAGTAAAAATCATAAGGTCTGATAGAGGTGGTGAATTTTATGGAAGGTTTGATGAATCTGGACAATGTCCTGGTCCATTTGCTAAATTTCTTGAAAGGCGTGGTATTTGTGCTCAATACACAATGCCTGGCACACCACAACAAAATGGTGTTGCAGAAAGACGCAATCGTACTTTAATGGATATGGTTAGATGTATATTAAGTTATTCTTCCTTACCCTTATCTTTGTGGATGCATGCTTTAAAAACCGCTATGTATTTGTTAAACAGGGTTCCTAGTAAGGCAGTTTCAAATACTCCTTTTGAACTGTGGACAGGAAGAAAACCTAGTTTAAAGCACCTGCATGTTTGGGGTTGCCCAGCGGAAATAAAAATTTATAATCCACATGAAAGAAAACTGGATTCAAGAACAACCAGTGGTTTTTTCATTGGTTATCTAGAAAAATCTAAAGGGTATAGATTTTATTGTCCTAATCATAGTACGAAAATTGTTGAAACTGAAAATGCTAGGTTCATTAAAAATGATGAAATTAGTGGGAGTATAGAACATCGTAATATAGATGTTAAAGAAGTTGGGGCGAAAATTCCTTTGCCCATGACTTCTAATAAAGTTTTCATTCCTACTGTTGTTGAAAAGTTTGACAATATACAGGATGAGCAAATGAATGTTTATACATCCCAAAATAAAATTGTCACCAATGAACCTATAATTGATGAACCACAAGAAGTAGCATTAAGAAGATCTACTAGAGTTAAAAGATCTGCTATTTCGAATGATTATATGGTTTATCTTCAAGAGTCAGATTTTGACTTAGGAATTGATGATGATCCAGTTTCATTTTCACAAGCCATAGAAAGTATAAATTCTAATAAGTGGTTAAATGCCATGAAAGAAGAGTTAAAATCAATGGATCATAATAAAGTCTGGGACATCGTTGAATTGCCTGAAGGTTCTAAAAGAGTTGGGTGTAAGTGGGTCTTTAAGACTAAACGCGACTCAAAAGGCAATATTGAACGATATAAGGCTAGACTTGTTGCCAAAGGTTTTACTCAGAAAGATGATGTTGACTACAAAGAGACCTTTGCTCCAGTTTCTAAGAAGGACTCATTAAGAATTATTATGGCGATAGTGGCTCATTATGATTTAGAGTTACATCAAATGGATGTCAAAACAGCCTTTCTTAATGGTGATTTAGAGGAAGAAGTTTATATGGATCAGCCTGAAGGGTTTTCAGTTGAAGGAAAGGAACACATGGTGTGTAAACTTAAGAAATCAATATACGGACTTAAACAAGCTTCCCGACAATGGTATCTCAAGTTTAATAATACCATCACTTCTTTTGGATTTAAAGAAATTACTGTTGACCGATGTATATATCTAAAGGTCAGTGGGAGCAAGTTTATAATTTTGATTTTGTATGTTGATGATATTTTGCTTGCTACTAATGATCTTGGTTTATTATATGAAACTAAAAAATTTCTCTCAAATAACTTTGAAATGAAAGATATGGGTGAGGCATCCTATGTGATAGGAATTGAAATATTCCGTGATAGATCACAAGGAATATTAGGATTGTCTCAGAAAGCATATATTAATAAAGTTCTTGAGAGATTTAAGATGGAAAATTATTCAGCAAGTATTGTTCCAATTCAGAAAGGAGATAAATTGAGCCTTATGCAATGCCCAAAGAATGAATTGGAATATAAAGAAATAGAACAAATTCCTTATGCATCTATTGTTGGAAGTTTAATGTATGCTCAGACTTGTACTAGACCAGATATAAGTTTTGCTATTGGAATGTTGGGTAGATATCAAAGTAATCCAGGGCTTGATCATTGGAAAGCTGCAAAGAAAGTTTTACGATATCTACAAGGAACAAAGGAATACATGCTCACTTTTAGAAGATCTGATCACCTTGAGGTGATTGGATATTCAGATTCAGATTTTGCTGGATGTTTGGATTCTAGAAAATCCACATTTGGATATGTGTTTCTCTTAAGTGGAGGAGCAATATCTTGGAAGAGTGCGAAGCAGTCCGTCATTGCTGCATCCACAATGGAAGCTGAATTTGTGGCATGTTTTGAGGCCACAATTCAAGGATTATGGCTGCGGAATTTTATTTCAGGACTTGGAGTTGTTGACAGTATTGCCAAGCCGCTGAAAATTTATTGTGATAATTCCGCAGCAGTCTTCTTTTCTAAAAACGACAAGTATTCAAAGGGTGCTAAACATATGGAATTAAAATACTTTGCCGTTAAAGAAGAAGTTCAGAAACAAAGAGTATCATTTGAGCACATTAGCACCAATTTTATGATTGCGGATCCATTAACTAAAGGGTTGCCACCGAAGATATTTCATGAACATGTTGTTAGGATGGGCATTACTGAAAATCCTTATTAAAATTATGTTTATTTGTTCTTTATAATCTTTTGATACTTTGAGCTCTTTTATGTTGTTTCTGATAATTAGTATATCCTGTTTATTATGATGTGTACACATAAATGTTTATGTGAATATTGACAGGATTTGTCTTTGTAAAGACATTATTGCTGGACCATTATGTGTATCTTATTATGCTTCATATTAAGTATAAGATTAGTATCGTGATACATGGAAGGAAATGCATCGAACTAATGGTGTATGACCGCCATGATTCGTATTAATTTTGTACTTAATAATGAATTTATGATTTGACCAATTTAAGAAAAAGGATTTATATATTGCGCTTATGTTAATTAAATTATTAATTGAATAATTTCATATGGGCCAAGTGGGAGAATGTTAGAATAATTAAATATATTAATTATGCGAGACGTCGCAATAATTATTTAAGAATATATATTTAATTATATAAACCATTATGTGGCCCATATATTTGAATTATTGCAATTTAATTATTTATGTTTAAAACCTATTGGTCAAGAAAAGATAATTTGATCATTCGTTTATGGACCGTTTGATCAAATAACTCCTATGAGCGGTTATTATAAAATAACTCCTTTGAGTTATTATAAAATAACTCCTATGAGTTATTGTAAAATAACTCATATGAGCGTTTATTGTAAAATAACTCCTATGAGTTATTTTATGAGTTATTGTAAAATAACTCTCATGAGGGGTTATTATGACAAATCCGTAGGAAATAACTATTGGTCCTCTCTCTCTCTCATAAGGAGGAGTTATCTTGCTCCATAGACGATTAACTCATGATAGAAGAAAGTGAAGGGAGAAGGGAGAGAAACCGTAGTTCGAAATTCGACGAATTCAAAATGAATCAAGGTATGTTTTTTCTTCTGATTAAAGATTGTGAAAATCATCTTGTTTAAGATCTTGAGGATTTAAGACTTATGTAAATTCAAGTTTTCCGTATCGATTTCTTTTACATAAATTATGATACGAGTTTATGCAAAAAGTATGAGAACTCCATTAAGTCTTACATAAATATGAAAACATAATAATAAGAAAGTTGTCTCAGATGAAGCTTTAATTTCTAGACGATGAATTTAATTGACATTTTAGTATAAATCAAATGTGTTACTCGGTCGACTGATTTATTGAGTTTTTTAGTCATTTTATATCACTCTTTGGTTAAGTGAACGACTCAA
>CM028343.1:8817646-8987081 GCA_016618105.1 Dendrobium huoshanense | reverse complement strand
CCAACTTTTGACGGAACTTTAGAACCATAGGTCTTCCTCGATTGGATTAAAGGGATGGATAGCTACTTTAAATGGTATAACATTTCGGAAGGAAAGAAAGTTAGGTTAGCTGAAATGAAATTGACAGGTAGAGCCAACCAATACTGGACTAACGTGGAGCACATGAGAGAGACCCGAGGAGAGTATCCCATAGCTGACTGGGGAGCGATGAAGCAAGAACTGAAAAGGAAATACCTTCCTCCCTCGTACTACCCGAGACTCCTAGATCGTTGGAACAGGCTAACCCAAGGGAGTAAACCCGTTAGGGAATACATCTCCACGTTGATGACTTCTTAATCCGTTGTAACGGGGAGGAGACCACCACTCCCACACAACTTTGTCCATGTTTAGAGCCGGACTGAGAGAAGACCTTAGGAATGAACTCTTTGCTCGAGGAATAACCACGTACGAAGCTGCCTGTAGTCTTGTACTAGACTTGGAAGAATCTAGAAGCCATACCACCAGGACCCAAGACTCTAGACCTAACCCTTTTAAGTCTTCCTCTAGCCAACCTTACACCAAACCCACTGGACCTGCTGGTAGTCGGCCTGCTCCTAACCAAGCCCAACCTCGATCAGACTATAAAGGGAAAACACAAGAACGGGAGACACCCAAGACCTCTGCCGGCACTAAGTGCTTTAGATGCCACGGGTACGGACACATTGCTTCGCAGTGCTCCAGCCCGTTTAAGGTTACCATAATTGAGGAAGTGACGGAGGAAGAAGGTGAACCTGAAACTGACTTAGTCCACCATATGGACGACGATGAAGAATTTTTTGACGAAGAAGATACCGCAGTTGTTCACTGCATTCAAAAGATGAACTACTTAGACCTACAGGTTGTTAGGTGTGCCTTTTCCCAACCTAAACCTAGCGACGACTGGCGAAGAACCTCGATCTTCTACACTTTCACTAAGATTGGAGACAAAAACTGCAAGGTCATAATAGACAGTGGAAGTTGCATTAACGCTGTATCTTCAGCAATGATTTCAAAACTGCAATTGAGAACCACCCCACACCCGAACCCCTACAAAGTTGCTTGGATAAACTCCACTACCTTGGAAGTTAAGGATAGGAGTCTGGTTCCTATTGAGTTCGTGGGATACAAGGAGAAAATCTGGTGTGATGTGTTGACGATGGATGTGGGTCAAATCATCCTTGGCCGTCCTTGGCTGTTCGACAACGATGTACATATTTATGGACGATCAAACACCTGTGTGTTTGAACACGAGGGCAAGAAGATTAAACTGTTACCCACTCAACCTAAGTCTACTAAAGAAGAAGTTAAGCCCAACTCCCTGAAACCCAGCACGGGTGTAAACTTGATAACTGCCAAGGACCTAAATGTGGAACTGGAGTCGGGAGCCCCTCTTTACGCGCTAGTCGGCCGAGAAATAAGTGTAGACCAAGAAGAACCGATTCCCGAAGAAGTTAAACCCCTGTTAGAAACTTTTTCTGATGTCTTTCCCGACGACTTACCCAACCAACTGCCACCTCTAAGGGACATTCAACATGCTATAGACCTAGTGCCCGGAGCATCCCTACCAAACCTACCCCATTACCGGATGAACCCCACTGAACACGATGAGCTCAAACGACAAGTGGATGAATTGTTACAGCGAGGGTTCATTAAGGAGAGCCTTAGTCCATGTGCGGTGCCTGCCCTTCTTACCCCTAAGAAGGATGGGACGTGGAGAATGTGCGTTGATAGCCGTGCTATCAACAAAATTACCGTCAAGTACCGTTTCCCAATCCCTCGATTAGATGACATGTTGGACATGATGACCGGAGCCACACTCTTCTCTAAGATCGATCTTAAGAGTGGCTATCACCAAATTAGGATCCGTCCGGGGGATGAGTGGAAAACAGCTTTCAAAACTAAAGATGGGTTGTATGAATGGACAGTAATGCCTTTTGGATTGAGTAACGCGCCCAGCACTTTCATGAGAGTAATGACTCAAATCCTTAAGCCGTTACTTGGAAAATTTGTTGTAGTTTACTTTGATGACATCCTGATCTATAGTCGTTCGGTGGAGCAACATTTGAATCACCTAAAACAAGTCTGCGAGATTTTGAAGAAAGAACAAATGTATGCCAACCCTAGGAAATGCGCTTTCCTCACAAATCAAGTAACTTTTCTTGGGTTTATAATTTCTTCCCACGGCATTTCTGCCGACCCCGAAAAAGTGCGAGCAATCAACGAGTGGCCTCTACCAAAGAATATTAGAGATGTCAGGAGTTTTCACGGACTGGCCACGTTTTATAGGAGATTTATCAGAAACTTTAACACCATCGTGGGTCCCATAACTGATTGTTTAAAGAAAGGAGATTTTGTCTGGACGACATCTGCCACCAAGGCTTTTGAGGAAATTAAAAGAAAAATGGTTGAAGCACCAGTCATGCGTCTACCCGACTTTTCGAAAGTTTTTGAAGTGACCTGCGACGCATCTGGTATAGGAATAGGAGGAGTACTATCGCAAGAAGGACACCCGGTTGCCTACTTTAGCGAGAAATTAAATGACATCAGGCAACGATACTCCACCTACGATAAGGAATTCTACGCCATAATTCAGTCCCTCAGGTATTGGAGACATTACCTGCTTCCCCAAGAATTCGTTATCTTCTCTGACCACGAAGCTTTACGATACATCAATTCCCAGAAGAAACTGAATGCCCGGCACGGAAGATGGGTTGAATTCCTTCAAGAATACGCTTACACCATTAGACACAAAGCCGGTTCTGAAAACAAGGCTGCGGATGCACTAAGTCGTAGGATGATGGTTACACGTGAGATGAGGACTGAAGTGATTGGTTTTGAGCAAATTAAAGAAAACTATTCGGACTGCCCCGATTTTGGAGAAACCTATTTCAAACTAACAACTGGAGACGAGCGTATCATAGGAGATTTTATTTTGGAAGATGGGTACCTGTTTAAGGCTAAAAAACTTTGCATTCCCACAACGTCACTGCGAGAATTTCTTGTGTGGGAACTACATGCTGGAGGTTTAGCGGGTCACTTTGGTCAAGCCAAGACCATTGCAGCGGTTGAGAATCGTTTTTACTGGCCAAGTCTTAAGAAGGACGTTAGCAGATTAGTAAGGCGGTGTCACACCTGTCAGCTGGCCAAACAACGAAAGCAAAACACCGGCCTTTACACACCCCTACCGGTACCTAACCAACCGTGGCAAGACGTCAACATGGACTTTGTTTTAGGGCTACCCAAGACCGTTAGGAAACATGACTCAGTTTGCGTAGTTGTCGATAGGTTTTCTAAGATGGCCCATTTTCTCCCTTGCTCCAAGACTTTCGACGCCTCTAGAGTAGCCAAACTGTACTTTGATGAAATTGTGAGACTTCACGGGCTACCTAAAACCATAGTTTCGGACCGAGATGTGAAATTTACTAGCTATTTTTGGAAGACCTTATGGCATAAAATGGGGACCAAACTGAAATTCTCTACCGCCTTTCACCCCCAAACAGACGGTCAAACGGAAGTAGTGAATAGGAGTCTAGGAAATCTGTTAAGGACCTTGGTTGGAGATAACATTAAGGACTGGGACTCTAAGTTGCCTATAGCTGAATTTGCCTACAATAACTCTGTGAATAGAACTACGGGTCTTAGCCCTGCTGAAATAGTGTACGGGTACCTCCCCAACCAACCCATCGACCTGATTCCTATGAGCACTAGAGTTAGAACATCTGAGTCAGCATCATCATATGCATCGCATCTACAGGAGTTACATAAAGAAATTAAAAAGAAAATTGAACAAAGTAATGCAACTTATAAATTTATGGCTGACCATAAAAGAAGAGCTAAGGTATTTGAAATTGGAGACTTTGTGATGGTTCGGATCCGTCCGGAATGTTTTCCTCCTGGATCCGCAAAGAAGCTGCATGCGAGAAGCGCCGGACCGTTCAAGATAATTTCAAAGGTGAATGACAATGCTTACGTACTAGACCTTCCCGAAGGTTTCAACATTAACCCCACATTTAACATAGAAGATTTAGTAACCTTTGAGGGACCAGAATTTAACCCATGCAATCCACTTTCAAATGAGCCTTGTGTGACCATACCTGGTGAGATCCCCAACCCTCCTCCACTCCCAAAATTACCCCCTTTACCCAATGCGGAGATAGTTGAATCCATATTAGATGATGAGATCATTACTACGAAAGGAGGCGGATGTCAAAGATACTTAGTCCACTGGAAAGGGACCCCGGCGACGGAGGATACGTGGGTTGACCGCGAGGAGCTGCAGAGCCTAGACCCAGACCTTCTAGAGTGGTACGAGAGCTCTAGAGACACTCACTCGACAGGGTCGAGTTTTCTCCCACCTGGGGAGAATGATGAGGACATCGACAGACGCTACAGACATGTTTATCGCCGGCGAAACCACAGATCGACGGCCACGATTCAGCGTCTCTACTTTTGATATAGATGTTATGATTATTGTCTTAGTTATTTTTTGTTTTTCCCATTTTACCCCTGTGGGGAGTTATCTGTCTTGTAGCCCTTGAGGGCATTTGAGTCATTTTTATTTTATGTCTTTGTTAGAGGCTATATATAGCCTTCATATTGTAATTTTGATGGTTAATGAATATTTGAATGAATTTCTATTGTTTGTCTCTTTGCTTCTTCGTCTTCTTGCCTTGCATGATAGCTTGAAGTTAGAGAGGAGATAGAGAGCCCAAGGCGAGGGCGAAAAGCAACACCCACCAGTCATTGGAAGAGTCCGTGGCTCGTGGTTTATCCCGGTATTCCGCTCTTCCTCATCTTTCCCGAAACCCACCGGCCCCAAGCCATTCTACCCGCCGGCCACCACTTCCCCACCCCTCTGGCCGCCGGCAAGACTCCCCCCCTTCCGACCTCCTTTTCCTCAAATCTCTACAACGGCTAATTTTCGAAATTCAGGATTTTGAATTTCGAAAACCTTCCAAATTTGGAACATCCAAATTAGGAAAGTATTGATTCCGTTTTCATGACGAAATTCGAATTCAAACGGATTTCGTATTAATTCTTCTTACACGTCATGCACCCAATTTGGAAACCTTTCAATTGCTCCTACACCAAATTCATCCCTCAATGTGCCGCCGGCCCCCATGCTTGGGTGGAGCCCATTAATGCTCCATTAAGGCATTGATTCCCCTTGAATTAGGAATTAACTCCAAATTATTTTCCCTCCCTATTTACTCAAAACTGAAATTAATTTCAGTTTTAAGTTTTCAAATCCACCTCCTCTCCTCAAGAAAGCCGCCGGCCACCCCATTAAAGACCCCCCTTAATGGCTCTTTAATTCCCCTTAATTAAATTTGAAATTTGAAAAGGATTTCAAATATCTCCCTCCAAATTTAATTAAATCTGAATCTAATTTCAGATTTTGATTAAAACTTCCCCCACACCTCCTCATCACCTAATCTCCTAATCCTAGCCGCCTCCTTCCCTCCTCTTGGCCGAGATTCTCCCTCTCCTTGGAGATCCCGCCGTCTACCCCTCCTCTCCTTGAAGGAATCCCCACGTCAAGCATGTATGGCGGATCCGGAACTTGAGTGGGGTATAGTTTTCCAAGCCGACGGAAGCGTCGACATCCTACGGTCACCTTGCTTCGACGTAGGGTTTGAAGACGAAACTACCGTGGAAGAGTACGTGGATAGAGTCGTGCCAATCCTTGCAAGCATCTACGACCGAAGACTTTCGAAGCACACTTGGAGCCTCAACGGTCGTCTACGATTTCCATCCCAACCGGCAACTTTTCCGTCGACGAAGTTCTTTGGCGCCCTCTCCCTAGTGGTAACTTCTTTCATCTCTTGGATCTTCTATCTCCGCCAAAAGTCCACTACCTCTTGAGCGATACGGCCCCAAGGTGAACTTCTCATTGCTAAACGTTGGGTTTTGTTGTTGTACTTTGCATATTAAATTCGCCTAGAACTTTGAAAGATTCGTTTTGGTTAATCTTGTTTGCAACTCTTTTGCCTAAGCAAAGTTAACGTTTCAATATCTTAACTCAATCTTGCATGATCCCATAAGATTATAAAAGCAACTTTGACAATTCTCTTTTTAATTTTGAACGTAACTCCTAGTAGTTTTACATCAGATATATTTCAGGCTCATTCACATTCTGATTTGGTCTGTCTTTCGACATAGCCAGTTCAATTATCAAATTGAAGGCTAACAAGTCTAGCTACAATTGTATCTAGTGAATGGTAAGCCTTAGTATACATCTAATACTTGTTTAGTTGCTCAGAGTTAGAGCACAACCATGTAATGTAAGAGTTGGCAACATTTCCAGTATTGTTTGGCTGTAGAAATGGTGCATCTAAGCAAGTGATGTAAGGTGTTTTTCAATTTCTGAATTGGCTTTAGTGACAGTGGAATATTCATTAACTTTGTACAAAGTTAAACTCCTCATTGTCTTCAGAATCCTCTTTTTAATTCTCCACTCTCGAGAGTTTGAAATAGCCACTATCATTTGGTGCAACCAATTAGGCAGTACTAAAATTTTCAACTTTTAAAGGACAGGTTTTTAGGGAACTTTGGTTTTGGAAGTTATTGTAGCCAGGGATGTCCAATAAACTTGGTTCCTAATGCCTTACGTTAGCTTTTTGATTTCTTGAATAAGTAACAAGACTTTTCTTGAATTCGTGTGATTGCAGTTTTTGAATTTTCATAATCAGGATCTAACCTCTAAAAATCTTATATCTAGGAATTATTAAGTTTATGCTTTGATTATAATCTATTTACCCTTTTCGTTCTTTCACCTGAAAGTAGTTGTATGTCTACAAATGTCATCTTGAAGCATCTTAACATCTGTTTTAAGTTGTATTTGGTGTTTTGTGCACTTTTTTTCATGAATGAACTCATGCTTTCGATCATTTTCATAAGTTATTAGTGCTGATGATATTCCGTTGCTTTTCCTTAGTTGTTGGGGATCCCAAAAAAACCTTCAAGAAAGAGAAATTTTGCAGTAGCAAACGATGATGGTGGTAGGGTGGATTTTCCTTGTCCTCAATGTGGTAATATGAAGCCAATTTTTTTTTTTTACTCATAAACATAATTTCTGAAATCATAGACTTGATTTTAAATTGTTGTGATACTCGCCTTTGTAAATAAACATCATTTGTTGATCAGTTTTTCTTGATTGCAATTTTTGTAGTTTTAAGGGTAATATATGGCAATGTTATTTCTAGTTATGCGAGCTCACCAAGTAAATAAATCTTCCTTATTGTAGGATCAAATTAACATTTTTTTGAACCTTAATCTCTTACCTAGGTTATGATGAATAATGTCAATACAGCTCAAGAGAAAATTTATTATATTTATATGGATTATTAGATTATCAAAGTGGAAAACAACAACTTTTGTGCTTAAAAATTATTCATTTTCCCTGATTTGGAATTAAGAGTGGTCTTCAGAACTGAAAGCCGAAGGGAAAACTGAAAACTTCGGTACCTGGAGCATGGCTTGAAGATATTTTATCCCCTTCATGAATGAGGATTCAACTACACAGATTTTCAATACCTTTTTCCTATTAACCTGAGCTGCTTAACTGCTTTTAGTCTTTGTTCGGTAATGTGTTGATGCAATAACTGTAGTTAATCAATTGGGCTGGTTCATTATTTTGTGCACCATGTTTTCTGCTGCAAATGCCTAATGAAGGATAAGTATCCTTTGCTCTAGCTGCATTCTAGCGAGCATGGGTTGTGATATGCAATTATCACAACCTCTACAAAAGTGTTTTCAATTTTGCCTTTTAGTCGTGACACTTTTTAGAAGAATTGTAGTTACGAAGCTTTCTGAATTCAAGTAACATTTGATTTGATGTTTTGGAATGATGTTACATCCCTTCCTAGAGTTTTTAATTTAGGATGCTTGGAATTCTTGCAGATCTACTTTCTGAGTTTTGCATTCAATTTCTATTTTATGCTATCTAGTGATTTTTTGCTTGAATCATTAGATATCCAGAGTGGACTTTGGAGCATATAGCTAGACTTCATCAAGAATATTTTCCGGTTGTATTTATTTTATCTAAAACTGATTCCTGTTTTCTAAACCTTTTATCCCTATTTGAAATCTCCTGACAGGCACTGAACTTGAAGGATTCAAATGTAGCCAAACCACGTCTCACTTGCAATGCCATAGATGTAGCGGAAGGATGCCATCTAGGCCTGATATTGGTGTACCACAACACTGTAAATTTCATTATATTCTTTCTTTACATTCTATTTTAACCTAGATGGCCATGGGAGCCATTGGCTGTTGTGATGGGCATCTTTTTTGCTCTACATAAAGTTGATAATAACATTTTTCTTGAACCGACCAACTAGTTACATTAAGAACCTGTTTGATATACCAACTTAAAGCATATGCCAGTGTATATATAGAAGAATAAGTGGTTAGAAAAGCGTGGATCGTTTATTCCTCCAGTGGGTATTTATACACAAAATTATAAAAAGTAATTAGAAATAATTAATTATAATAACTCAAAGAAATAAAAAATCTAGCTGTTGTCCAGCCCCATGAGGGGCCGCTGATTGATGCTAAGGAAACAATACAAAGATCTCCTTCCTTCCTTTCTGGCATATCTGTGAGGGTTTTTTCTTGCGGGTTTGTTGGTCCCACTAGGACCATTGGCCTTTCCCCTCAAATAGGATTGTATAGACCTATCAACCCAAATTTGCTTATATTATTTTTGAATTCTGGTTTATGAAGCTTTTTAGTCTATATATAAGCAAGCTGGCTTCCGTAGGGATATATGGAGTGCAAATTTTCCCATTTCTAGTATCCTTTTTATAAAATTTCTATCCATTTCCAAATGTTTGGTTCGATCATGTTGTACTGAATTGTGAGTAATGCTGATAATAGATTTATTATTACAATATATTTTCATACGTTCTTTTTCTATCTGTTTTTTTAAGAATTCTAAAATAATTTTAATCCATAGGAGTTTACAGTACCTTGAGCAATTGCTCTGAATTCAAATCCATCGCTTGATTTTAAAAATACTAGATGTTTCTTGCTTCTCTATATTAAAAAAGACGAGCATAACTGTTTAAAATAGACACAAATCGCATAAGGTTGTTTCACGGGAGAATAGAGGAGCGTAACTGTTTAAAATTTAGCGTTTATTCAATAAAATTATAGATTTATTCTTCCAATCTTGTGCCCGTTGAATGTGAGATTTTTTCTTAGTGCGGTGCAAGTGTGATAAACAATCTTCATGGAAAATTATCTTCTTGTAATTGCACTAGATCTGGGTTTTCTTTACTTTGGTGATATCTTTTTCTGAATATTTTGCTTTTAATTACTTGTTATTCGTGTTGAAAGAGCCAATCTTTTGGTCAAATTTGGTGAATTCCTTGTTTTTTTTTTAAAGTTTATTCAATTATTCTATTATCATTTATTTTGAGTTTACGCCCAAATAAAATGATTTTTTTGTTGAGTGATCTTTGGTTTACAAATCATAGTTTTTTGTTTTAATCTACCTTCATTGTATTGTATTAGTTGTATTCAAAACTTTCTAAGTCTAAGATTTTGTTTGGAACAACTTTCTTACTGTGTTTTAAAATAGTTTTTTTTAGTAAAAATAAAATTTTCTAGTTCAAGTAATTTTTGTACTAAAAAATTGCTTTAAAAAGTAGTAAGAAAGTTGTCTCAAATGAAGCCTAAGACGCCCTGCATCAATTATAAGTGTTTTGTGAGGAAAGGAGGCGGAGTGTATATGAGAAAGGAGGCAGAGTGTATATGAGATAGGATGCAACTTTGGTGAATTTTGCTCATGATATAACTTTTGATTATGCATGGCTCAGGGGCTTCACTTCATTGCCAAATAGTCTCCACTTTTTATTTGGGTATTCAGTGTTTTTGGTAAAACTTGACGCTGCTTTAAATGTTATTCAGATTTCTCAAGATAAAGTAGTCCAGCCTTATCTATTTATCTATTTACCCTTTCTCATAATATCTGCTTATTTTACCATTTATCTTTCAATGCAAAATTTGTTTATTTTGAACTCCTAGAACCACTTGTTATTTTGTTCATTGAGTTGCTAGCAACGCTTTTCCTTCTTTCTTGCAGGCCTGGGCTGTAATAGAGCATTTTGTGGGGCTTACTGGCTGTCTCAGGGGATGGATTGGAATGAATTTAATATAATTTGCAATCCAGAAACACTCAAGCCTGTGAGCATTCTTCTAGAACTTTTTCATTTTCATTGTCTGTGACTATGTAAAATCGTGCATTTAATCCTTCTATTTGCTATATATAAGAAGATTATAGGAAAGCTCAATATAAATATAAGCATAGTTTTATGCTTGTTAGAGGATCAAAGCCTAGGTGTTATGGGTTAATTTCAGGTACTAATTTCGACATATCATGGATCTTAAGGCAGTCTCATCAATATGAATGTGGATTTCAAGCATTTCAATAAGGCTCCTTATTTGCATATTAAGCATTAATTAGTGAAGGAAGAAATACTTGATATGTTGAGCTAGCTTGAACATAATGGAGAATACTTGGCATATAAATGAATAAATTTGGATATTATTATTTTTTTTTTCCTAGTGCATGTGTCACAAATTTGATATATCAAAAGGCATGTCTATACTCTTTTAATTTTCTAGAATCCATATTCTTTTCCTAAGGCATGTGCCACAAATTTGAAAGGCATATGCCAGAAATAATTGCTTGTGCTTACTCAGTTAATTTTCTTGAATTTATAAATTAAAATAAAAAGTTGAGTTGTGTACCACTGAATTTTTTTGTGTTTATATATTTGTAATTTAAATCTTCTTATTTGCACTATAAATATCTAAATGATATAAAAATTATCGCTCAACTTATCATAATCGAGATATGCATTTTCATGCATATGTTTTGATATCATTTAGACGCTAGGGTCTTATATGAGATTTTATTTTTAAAATTTTAAAGGAGGTTAGGATATCATGATGGGCGGTGTCATTACAGGTACCCAATAAAAACCCTAATAGTTTCTTTAGTAAGGGTGTCTGTGAAGCACTACATTTGATGAACAATTGATACCCATTCTCTTAAAGCTCATTTATGTTTATTTACTTAGGTAATTGATCAACGGTGAATATAATGGAGGGCACTTGAGATATAAATGAAAAATTTGGATATTGAATATTTGTTAATGTTTTTAAATGCACTCTTTTGTTGTTCCATTAGAAGCTCAATTAAATGCTCACTTAACAGTTTATTAAATTTATATAGCAACTTATTTCATGATATTGTTTGAAACTTATTTAATATCCATGTTAAACCTAATATGAAGTTCATACTAACATCCAAAATCTAATTTAATGAAATTAAATTTATTTTGTTTTCTAATGTTTCTCAAAATCAGTTTGAATTCATGTTTGGTAGGTTTACTATGAAAGGTATACATTTGTTGAGAGGTTTGATGGAGAAGTATAGAGGGAGTAAGGAGGATCTATATATGATATTTATTTTTTTGGAGAAAGCATATGATGAGTGGAAATTGTGAATTTGGGAGACCAAGTCATTAAAAAGAGTATACATTTTAGATATCTCGGGTCTATTGTTAAAAGTGATGGTGAAATAGATGTGGATATTATTAGTTGAATTCAAGTTAGATGATTGAAGTGGAGGAATGCATCGAGCCTATTGCATGATAGAAAAGTACCCCTCCAAACTTAAGGGAAAATTTTATAAGATGGTGGTGAGATCTACAATGATTTATGGCGCAGAATGTTGGCTATTAAAAGAGAGTCTTGGATGAGTGGCTTTACGCTTATAAATACAATGCTAAACGAGCATATATGTGAAAGGTTTGAGTAGCTCCAGTGGTATATAAGATTAAATAGAGTCGCCTTAGATGGTTTGGTCACAAAACATTGGTCTTCCGATGACCTAGTTAGGAGAGTAGATGTATTAGATATGACCTATGTTAAAAAAGGTTGAGGTAGACCTAAATAAACTTGGTTAGAAAGTATTATTAGAAATAACCTTAGTTTTATTATATTTTAATCAGAATTTGACTCTTAGTAGATTCATTTAGCCGACCCTATGTAGTGAGAAAAAGGCTTGATGTTGTTGTTGATGTATAATTTTATGTTTTTTCTAATTCCTTACTGAATTTCTTTGTTATTGATTGGATTTTAATTCTTCTTAACCTATTTACATTTGAAGAAAGCAAGAGATTGAATTGTTTTGGTTATTTTGTGGTCTAATTCTAAATTTTCTTTGCATATATTTATACCATGTGTTATATTAATTTCAGTAAGAAATCCTAAATCTGATGGTGGAAGTTGGATTTTTCAGTTACCGGGGGAGGTTGCATCATAAATTTTACTAGTTAGTATTTTTTTTCTTTAAATTTTAAGTTATCTTAAAATCAAATTATTTATAACTATATACACATGGTTCATTAGCACTGACTTTAAGGGCGAATCAAATATTTTTTTTATGGTGGGCAAACTCAATATATAAAAAAATAAATACAAAAAAGTATATATATATATATATATATATTTATATTTCATTAGCAAAATTCTAAGTTGTGCCTTGTATTTTATTATAATTTATGAAATAAAAAAGAAATTTACAAACTTTATATTTTCTGATAATGTTGCATAATGATTTTATTTGGAACAGAATCAAATACTTTCTCAAAATATGACACTAGACACTCATTGAGCCAAGCATCACCCATTTTACTACGCAGTCGATGCTTAATAATCTTCATTACAGAAAATTCTCTCTCCATCGTAGTAGTAACAACTAATAAAGTCAACTCCAAAACGATAAGTTTATAAACCAGGGGATACACACTATTTTTTTTAGCATTGAAAATCAATTTTGTAAGAGCAGCAATACTAGTTAAAGATGCAAACTCATTGCTAGTACGTATATCAATAATATAAGTAGATAGCTGATGTTCAAGAGACACATGATCAACCATAGAGAAATCTGTCGAATATAACTCTGCAAGACAAATTAACATTCCCTTATCATAAGTAGAGAATATATTACTCAGATTTAAACATATCAGACAAAAAAGTTACTCGGTACTAGTTTCAGAGAGCTGATTATTAAGTTACAGAAGTTGCATATCTATTTTCCCTCAATATTTGCAATCGTTGTTTGGACACTTGTACCAATTTTGTTGCATTTATAATATATTGATATTGATTTTTTATTTATAAGGCTTGTGATAATTTATTTGTAATTCTTAAAATATCAATCACTAAATGCAGTGCCAAAATAAAGTTAAATGATTTCATGAAATGTATTAAAGCACCTGCTTCAATTGATTGTTGATCATGTATCTCTTATTTCTTGTCAATTTTAAACACTTCGAGTACAGAAGAATATATTTTTGTTAAAATGATTAATGTTTGAAAACGTGAATTCAAACGGGTGTCTCTAGCGTGATGTTAATTGGTTTGTTGGTTCAAACCTCAATCACAAATTAACTCTCCATTGCTTAGGTGAAAAACTATTTTGCCACGCTGAATTGCTTTTAGATCATTTCTGCTGCCTGAAGCTCCAATAATATTGATAATTATTAAAGTGATTTCAAATAAATGCTTTACTTGCTAATGATTCTTTGTAACAGACACCAAACAAAATTGGAGTTGATGAGCAAAATAATATATATATATATATATATATATATATATATATATATATATATATATATATATATATATATATATATATATATACTTGAGGATTATCTTTCAAAATGAGTGTTTTCAATTCATTAATCTCACTCCGCATATTAGATGCTCCATCATAACCTTATTCCTGTATTTTATATATAATGAATATTTTGCAAGAAGAGCTTCAACTGATGTCTTGAGTGCTACTGTATTTGTTGAAGATACATGATGCATGCCAATGAATCTCTCAATAACCTGACCCATTTTGTCTGTGTATCACACAACAACAACTAATTATTCTTTTGTTGACACATCACGGAACTCATCAACTAAAATGATTAAGTAAGAATTAGCAATATCTTGCATGATTACAGTCAAGATCTCAGTAGCCATAAAATTACAAATCTTTTTATGGACTTTAGGTGCAATCAATTTTAATTTAGCACTTGCATTTTTAAATATAACTTTTTTTATCTCTTCATTATAATTAGCAAAAAACTAAAATAGTTCTATATTATTCTCTTGGTTATTAGAGCTAAATACTTCATCATGTTGATAGAATGCACTCGACATTCCAGTTGGTCATTGCCTTTGTCTTCGCATCTTTCTCTTCTTCCCATTTGACGTTCAAGACTTTGCAACCCTCTCATCTTCTTCCCATTTGACAAAGGCATAGTTCCGTGAGCATGATGAATCATCTTGCTCTGATAGTTAAAGGAATTATATATAACTATTTCAGTTTCTTGTTAATCATAATGATGAGATAAAAAAAGTTATATTTGAAAATGCCAGTGCTAAGTTAAAATTGATGACACCTAAAATCTAAAAAGAGATTTATAGTTCTATGGCTGCTGAGACCTTGACTGTAATCATGGAAGATATTATTGATTCTTACTTCATCATTCTAGTTGACGAGTCCCGTGATGTGTCTACAAAAGAACAATTAACTGTTGCAGTGCGATGCATAGACAAAATAGGTCAGGTTATTGAGTGGTTCAATTGTATGCATTATGTATCTTCAACAAATACAGTAGCACTCAATGCATCAGTTGAAGTTCTTTTTGCAAAAATTCGTTAAATATATATAAATACAGGGACAATGTTATGATGAAGCATCTAATATGCATGGTGAGTTTAATGGTTTGAAAGCATTTATACTCAAAATGCTTGAAATTGTCAAGGAAGAGAGGATACATGATCAACAATCAGTTGAAGCAGGTGTTTTAATACATGTCATGAAATCATTTGATTTTATGTTGGCACTACATTTAATGATTGATGTTTTAGGGATTACAAATGAATTATCACAAGCATTACCAAAAAAAGATCAAATATTATAAATGCAATAAAATTAGTACAAGTGTCTAAGCAACAATTGCAAATGTTGAGGGAAAATGATTGATTTATTCTACACTGTTGTTGGTATGCAACTTTTGGAAATTAATAACCGGTTCTTTGAAACTAGTACCGAGTTACTTCTTTGTGTGACATGTTTAAATCCAAGCAATATTTTCTTTGTTTATGATAATGAAAAGTTAATTGATCTTGCAAAGTTATATCCGTAAGATTTCTCTATGGTTGATATTGTCTCTTGATTATCAATTATCTACTTATATTATTGATATACGTACTAGCAATGAGTTTGCATCTTTGACTAGTATTGCTGCTCTTACAAAGCTAATTATAAATGTAAAAAAAAAAGCATCATCTGGTTTATAGACTTATTATTTTAACACTGACTTTACCAGTTGCTACTGCTACGATGAAGAGAGAATTTTCTGTAATGAAGATTATTAAGCATTGGCTGCGTAGCAAAATGTGCGATGTTTGGCTTAATAACTGTCTAGTGTCATATATTGAGAAATAAGTATTTAATTTTGTTCCAAATGAAGTCATTATGCAATATTATCAGAAAATGTAAAGTTTGTAATTTTCTTTTTTATTTCATAAATTATCATAAAATTTAAGGTATTATTTAGAATTTTGCTAATGAAAAAAAAAAAAAATATATATATATATATATATATATAATTTTTGGTATTTACTTTTTTATATATTGAGTTCTCCCACCATAAAAAAGGTTGGATCCGTCCCTACCTTCAATAGGAGACGAGCGCCTAAGGCAGCGACTACGAAGAGCCGGAGATTGCGATCGCGAAGAGCTGGAGCTTGCGACTTGCTTGCCAGACGCTGCGAAGTGCGAACTGAGATCTCTTGAACGTCGAATGTGAAGAAGAGTAGAGGGCTGCGAAGTCTTGAACATCGAATGAGAAGAGGTGAAGACTACAAAGACGAAGGCGGCGACCGACTAGAATGTTGAATTGGTTTTCGCGAAAGCGGACGAACGGCATCTGCGTCTGGCGGGATGGGCAGGATTGATAAAATTAGGGCAAATATGATTTTTGAGGGAGGGCAAAATACCAAAATACCCTTTTTATTACTTTTTTTTTAGGGTGGGCAATTCAGCGGGGATCCGCCCGTGAGCACCGTGCCCAATATTGTAGTGGCATCAGCAGTGTTTAGGCCATTATACAAGTGCTGGAGTTTCACGGGTCGTAAAAGTTGTATTAATTAGTGCTTTAAAAACCGGACCGGACCGGCCGGTCCGACCAGTTTAACCGTGAACCGGTCTGAGGACCGGTTCGGTCCAGTCTGAAAACCGCCCTTGCATTAAACCGGGCGGTTTTGGGATGAACCGCCGGTTCAACCGGTAAACCGGCGAACCGGTCCCGGTTTTTTAAAACCGGCTGGTTCAAGTTTTTTGGATAATATTTGTTAAATAAATATTAAACTTAATAATAATTAATATAAATATTATTATAAAACTCTTAAATTAAATTAAAGATAATATTATTATTATTTCATCATTGCCATGTCTTCATGATTTCTTAAGAGCTCTTGTCATGAGAGAAAGCAATAAGGTATATACACTATACAAAACAAGACTTCTAAGGGATGTGGGACTAAACATACAAAGGAAAGAGCCATCTTTAGTTTCATATTCACACCATACAACTTATTTTTTTTTAATGATTTGAAAATTAATTTTAATAATATGAATAATTTTTATTTTTTTAGTTGATAATATTTATTTTTTTAATTGATAATCTTTATTTTTTATCTATTTATTTTTTATATTTTTATTTGGATTCTTTATTAATAGCTCTAAAAATTTATTTGTTTTTCACCTCTAAAAATATTTTATGTTACTAAATGAAATAATTTTTTATTAAAATATTTAATTATATTATATTTATAATTTTATATTTGTGAATTTTTAAATAATTTATATTTATAAATTAAATTTAAATATGTAATATAAATTAGCAATAATTTATATTAAATTATATGATTATTATCTTTCTTTATTTTGTTAATTTTATTAAATATTTATAATAATAATATTATTTATTACATCATCCGGTTCGACCGGTTGAACCTCTCTTTCTTTCGGTTCGTTGTCCGGTCCGATTTTCGAAACCTTGGTATTAATTAGCGTCTTCTTTAATTGGTCTGATGTAGATTTGATTTTCTTCTATTTAATTTACTTTTGTAAACAGTTTTTTAAACTGTTTTAGTTTTAATCTAAAAGTTGCAAATGATTTATCTTATGATGAATAAATGAATGAAATAGATCTTATTGGAATCGGCTTTTTTCCATTTATCTTTTCTAAAATCTTTTGAAGTGAGAGCTCACTTATTTCTTATTGATTCTAAGAACAATTATTTTGTGAGTCTAATAATTCTGAATTCATTTCTATGGTGTTTTCTATAAGCTTGATGTTGGCGCGACAGAAAATTCTCCTCATTCCCTCATCATCATTAAGGCCAGTGTAGTCAGTCCGATGACATTAATCTTTTTGTTTGTTTTATATTGAAGCATTCTGAAATTTTATTTGCATGCATTTCTATGTATACATATATGAGAGTTTAAGAAGGATAGGAATATTTATCTCCACACATCATACATTGTTCGTCCATTTCTTTGAATGGTTGAAATTTAAATTAGATCATCTTTATTTTTCACCTCCCAATGTTATATTTAAAAATTTGAAATCTACTTTAAATTTAGATGAATTATATAAGATGTATGAGGATAAATGCTTTCATTCTTCTTAAAAAATTGTAGCTTAACTCTATATATGATGGATTACCAGAGTTAATTTGAATTAAAGTCAACCAATCATCTTATGTTCAGATAGTTGATTTTAGCATTTATTTATAAGATACTAGTTTTCATTTTTGCTTGAATCAAATATTAATGACGTTCTTTGTATTGCAGATCTTGGAGCGCTACACTACAAGAATTCCAGATTCAGTCCACCAGAATAATCAGTATGAAATAGATGTACAGTCACCTCTCTGTGGATAAAACTTGGTCCATATAACTTCTAACATTATTTTTAGTTATATTTGCATGTTTTGAGAAGTGCAACTATTGATTCTCGGATGAATGTTCTTCTAGGTAACAGAAAGGTGTATAAACGAAACAGGAAAGACATTACAGGCCGTGCTTTCTGATTGGTTTACAAAATTCATTAACAAAGAAATTGGTAAAAAAATTTCTAGTTTAGAAGTGATGAATATGTTTGTTCTTGTGTTGTATGGGCCAAGTGTTTTTATTATTTGGATGCATGTTCTACCAAAGTGGATGAATTATCATATTGCTTTAATTTTATCATATAAATTTTGTTCTTGCAGATATGTCAAATTTACAGTTGAATCATCCGGAAGCTATAACTGCTAAGACACCTCTTTGCAAGTAAGTTTTGAATGTAGTGAAGGGCATATTATTCTGATCCATCTGCAGTATGATTATGCAGATATGAACCTTATAATTGAAATCTATAATAATGGTCTTCAGTAATGCAACTAGGATTTCAAGTGTAATGGGGTGAAAGGGTTAACAAAAAATGGGGGTTTTCTCAAAGCTATAAAATTTTTTGTTAACGATCTTCTTGTGTTTTAAATGGTTGCTGGACATTACTTGGAACTCAACTAAGAATTTTGCATGTTACAGCGGTTGTTATGAAAAATTGGTGGATTATCTGCTTTACTGGTTCCGAATAACACTGCCTCCTCATGTAAGTATCGTAAACTTTATTTGTAGAAAGCTTTTTCTTAGAAATACCATTTACTTCTGTGATAATTTGTTATGCATGGTACTTGAATTTGTAAGTTGCTACTGATCTTTTAGCAAGCTGATTCTTTTTATTGCATTTTTATTTTTGCATGACTTTTTCTTCAAAGATTGTGTTATTGGACCTGTCTTGATATTGTTGGAAATATGTAGAAGGCTTGCATATATTAATATATTTTGTCGAAAAAAGCGGTTTCTTTTCTTTTGCTTTAAGAAAAAAAGGTAAAAGGAAAAATGATTTTTGGTTAGGTGGTAATAGCAATCATATTGGGTCCCTCAAGTTGCCATGTAGTTTGTGGGCTTGATAAACAATTGGGCAATGAAAGCAAGGCAGCATTAAACACCTTGTTTACAGTTTGGCCCCTTTTTTGTTTATTAAAATTATCCTCGGCAGTTATGAACTCTTCCCGGACAACTTATAAATGTGCTTTGGTTATAAGTAAGGTTTAGTTTAGGGCAGTTTTCTTACTTTTTACAGCAACTTTTAGTATAATTATTTCTTGAAAGCAACAAAAAGACAATGATTAAAAGTTGTCTCAAATGAAGCCTAATAGACAACATGTACTATTCTAACCCTATTATATTCCATATCATGGTCAATGATAATTCCCTCTTCATCCTTTTGACTTTATGTAATCACTTCGGTCATTGTCTTATCAGCTACTCTATTTCTAATGTTTTTGCTTGTTATGATGGCTTATGTATATGGTACTGCTACTAAATATTGACTATAGATGTAGGATTATGATATGATTTGCTTTGCATGTGCACACCACTTGGCTCTAATCTGATACTGGCATGATATGGCTAAACCTTGAATGTTTGAGAAGATCTGTAAATATCGTGATCTAGTTGGTAATATAAAATTAGTATCTTTTATTAAACATCGAATTTGATGAAATTTTATAATTGGTGGTAACATCATATTTAGGGAGTGAATTTCAGTTAGAATTAACATCATATTTATCTAATAAACCAGATTGAAATGTAATAATTAACAAACGACTTTGATATTTGTTAATCCCAATATTTTAATGCATTGTTCCAAATATTGGTTGGGCTAAGCAAATGTTTGTCAATGATGATAATTATCTTAAAATTGCTTTTTGTATGGAGCTTAAAATTATTGATTACAAATCATTTAGGCTTTTTTGGGATTGAAGTGAAGTCAAGAAAATGAAATAAGGTTGGGATTGACTATAGGTTGATTATGAATGTATGGCTTGTAATAGTCCAAATTCTTAACTATGGAGATATTGTCCGCTTTGTGATGTGAAACATTCAAGAATTGCACGTGAAATTTATAAAGAATCACAAAGTATACTACTTGAAGATTAACAATTTCGTAAGGCGAGATTCATGAATTTTCAATTATCAATTTTATTATGATAAGCAATTACACAACTAGTCGTTTGGGAACAAATGAAGATAAACTGAAAGTATCCCAATAACACAAACACATAATAATATAATCCCACGGTTAATATTTAGAAAATTCACTACGAGTTACCATGGTCACTCACGCTCAAATTATGGCTTAGCGGAGGAAGGTTTTTAGCACACCCAACGATGCCACGAGGACGGTAGCAACACCAATGGCCTTGATCCACGGAAAGGTTGACGGTGGCGGAGATGGCGGGGATGGATGACCGTAGATGATCCAGTCGTAGTCTTGATATTGATCATCTATGACGTCAACAAGAGTAGGAAGGATGCGATTCAGATAGTCTTCAATAGTGTCGTCGAATCCAAATCCGACGTCGAAGAACTCAGAACGGGTGATGTGGACGTCGTCGTAGATGTCGTACACGAATTTGCTATCAAGCTCGGGATCCGCCATGCATAATTGGCATTGGAGAATCTTTCAACGAGAAGAGAGGAAACACGTGGTGTTGAAAGAGAGCACTTGTAGTTTGAGAAGGAGGAAGGGGAAGGAGAGAGGGAGCGGGATTTCCAAGGGGAAGGGGCGGCGGGTTCAATGAGGAGTGGGCTAGGGTTTGAAATTCAATCCTAATAAGTCTCCCAATAAATCTGAAATAAATTTCAGATTTAATTGTGTTTGGAGGGTTCAAAATAAGATTTGAATTTGAATCCAAATGGGTTGGGGCTAGAATTGAAAACAACAAGGGGAGGGCCCATTAATGGGGCCGGCGGTTTTAATAGAGAGAGAGGAGAGGGAGTAATGTTAAAACCTGAAATTAATTTCAGGTTTTAAGGGAATTAGGAGGGAAAAGTTATTTGAAATTGATTTCAAATTCAAGTGTCATCAATGCCTTAATGATGGCATTAATGGGGCTCCACCAAGGATGAGGCCGGCGGCATGCTAAGAGGGAGAGAGAGGGGAAATCAAAGGGAAGTGGTTTCCAATTTAGGGTGATGACGTGGAAATAAATTATAAAGACTCCAATTTAATTTGATTTGAAATTGGAATTCATCAAAGCAACTTTCCTAAATTGGATTTCCAAATTATGAAAGAATTTGAAATTTGAAATTCAAATTTCAAATTTGAAACATGCGGAAGGAGGGGTCAGACGGGTGGGGGAAGTCGCCGGCAAGGTGGCCGGCCGGGGCCATGGAAGTGGCCGGCGGCGGGCTTCCAAGGGGCGGCGGCAATTAGGGTTGTGAAGGGATTTTCTTGTGGTGGAGGAGAAGAAGATGGAGTGAAATACGAACTAGAAGATAGAATAACTTAACCACGAGCCACGGACTCTTCCAACGACTAGTGGGCCTTGCGATTTGCTCCCCTTGAGCTCTCTCCCTTCTCAAGCTCTCATGCAAGAAGAAGTAGAAACAAAACACAAATTTTCATTCAAATATTCATTAGCTATTACAAGAGAAAAGACCCATATATACAGGTCTCAAGCATACAAGAAGAAATAAAGACTAAATTGCCCTCATGGCCCCAACATGACTCAACTCAACATAAGGGTACAATAGGAAAACATAAAAATAAAATGCATAAACAAGTAGAAATATAAGCTCTGAATCGTGGCCTTCGATCTGCGATGCTTCCGGCGATACACATGTTTGAACCTTGGATCGATGTCCTCATCACTTTGCCCTAAGGGCCTCATAGTTTTGTCCTATTGGTGTCATCCCATCATAAATCATCTAAAATCTTCTATTTTACATTCAGTGCCTTTACAACATCATCTTCTCTATAACATGACAATTTCTAACGTATAATCATAGATTGAAGGACATTTTTTATTTTTTAAATCTTCTCAACATAATTATAACTGAGGAAAACCGTGTTTCAACAACTGCAAGCATTTTCAAATTAGAGAAGTTATTAAACATAGAGTCTCAAGGAGTGGTTCATAATAAAATTTAAAATTACAATTGCATCTCTTGCAATCAATGTGATCCAATGACCTCCATTGTAAGTGATTTCATTTGCCTCGGTATTCTTTGCTGCTCAAATGTTCTTCAAAGCAAGATTAAGTGTATGCACTACACATGATGTCCAAACAATGTGAGGATATACTTGCTCTACTAGTAGGCCTCCAGCCTTGCATACTAGTGCAATATCAGTAATAACTTGGATGATATTTGAAGGCCCAATCATCATGATTACTTCTTTAATCAAGTTAACAATAAAAAATTATCTTTATATTGTCCTTCACAATTTACAGCTGTAATAAACATAGATCTCTCACTAGTCCCAATTCCAATACTACTAGAGCTCATTATCCTACCAAAGAATCAAAGGATCGACACAAATTGTAGGCCCAAAAGTTAGATAATCAATAGATTCAGAGAAGAGTTAAATAAGATTTATCCTAATAACATAAATACTCTACACAATAATTTAAAATCATGAGGAATAGGTATCAACATAAAGGAACGATAACTTTTAAAATCAACATAGATCTCTGACAACTAAAGGGTTAGGGAACCAGGAGATTTAGATAGCAGTTGTTCTAAAAAAATTATCAACATGTAATGCCTATATCATTGTTTTTTTCGCTAACAATTTATCTAAAGAAAATTAACTTTTTTTCTACATCCAAACTTGCATACCTGCAAGCAATAAAATGGTAAACCACTAAACTTGCAATGAATAGTGATGCAATATATTCAAAGGAACCATTGTGCATATGACTTCTCCATCTAAACTTGCATACTTGCAATCAACAAAATGATAAACTTACAATGAATAGTGATGAAATAGATTCAAAGAAATCACCGTGCATACGACGTCTCCATCCAAGCTTTCATACTTGCAATCAACAAAATGCTAAAACCCTATAAAATTGCACGGAACGGATTGTGTTTACCTCTTGCTCTGTTGGCTTGCTCGCTCGCATAATTCTCATGACATCCCTTGTGTCGGCTGCTCCTGTAAACGACGAAGAGGAAGCAAACGGCTGAAGACCCCAGTTGTTCGGCCTTCACTGATGTCGGTTGCTCCCGGAAATGACGAAGAGGCCCGCTTGTTCGGCCTTCCTTGGCGACAGCTACGCCCACAAACGATGAAAACGTTAGTTGTTCCCGCAAATGACGAAGAGGGCCGCTCGTTTGGCCTTCCCTAGCATCGGCTGCTCCCGCAAATGACAAAGATGACGTGGTTGTTTATCTACACGTAATTTTTTTTTATTATTTAATAGAATACGCGTGTTGATACGCGTATCCATTTAAATTTTAATATTATTTTAAAGGGATACATTTTTGCCGTATCGAATACGTATCCTAGCCGTATCGAGTGCATATCCGTGTCCGACACGTATCCGATACAACACCTTCAAAAATAGACGTATCGGCGCAACATAGTTGGCTGCATTACGAATACTTGCATATTGTGAGCTTAAGATGTGATTCTGAAAGAAATTGAGAAATATTTTTGCCAGTAATCTGTCCACTAGGGTCTGTTCAACGTGGAAATAAATTACTATGCAATTGATCTTTTACTTGATGGAGATAGAAGATGTGCTGTCAAGATGTGGAGATGAAATGAAAATGGAGGAATTATATTGAAGAGAGTGTGGCCTAAACAGTTTTGTGTATCCTTTAGGTTAGATATGGATTGACCTAAAATCTGATTTGAATTCGACCTGACAACAGATTTATTCAATATTGATGTTCTTCCATGATGACATTCAATTGTCAGAACTGCCTATGCAACTAATATTAAGGGCCAATTTGTTTTGAGTCAAGCGTTAGGAAATGATTGGAACTAAATTCCAAAATTTTGTTCCAATATTTTTTTGGATGATTGGAACTGAATTCTGAAATTGAGTTCCAATATTTGTTTGGTAGAAAGTGGAGGAAACTGAGTTCCTATTTTTTATGCCCATCTTCATAATGGTGAGAAGTTCTACTTGTGAGGGTTTGGAAGTTAACTTGATTTTTTTTTTTGCATTAGATGGTTTGTTCACATAAAACGTCGGCCTTCCGATGACCTGTTAGGAGAGTAGATATATTAGATTTAGCCTATGTTAAGAAAAGTACAGTTATACTAAAAAAGACTTGGTTAGAAAGTATTAGAAATGATATTTTTTATTAGATTTCAATAAGAATTTGACTCTTATCATGACACAATGGCAAAAAATGATTCATGTTGCTGACCTCATGTAGTGGGATAAAAGCTTGTTGTTGTTTTTGTTTTTGTTACATAAATATGATATAATACTTTAAAATGCAATACTCGTAAACTTTTTGCATATTCCAGAAATTATTTTATCTAAATTTTTTAGAACTACGTTCATGCAAAACAAAAAATATTATCGAAACTCACTTGAAGAACTCAGCTGCAACCAATTCCAAATGCTTAACGTCGAATCAAACTAACCTATGTGCTATGCTTACAGGGATAAACTTGCACCAAAAGGATTATAGCTTCATTTGATTATAACTTCATTCTTAAATAGTCGTCCTGATATGCTTTGTTGCTTTGCTCTCCTGCAGCTTTACCCACCTGATATAGCTGGAAGGGAGAATTGCTGGTACGGTTATGGCTGTCGCACACAGCATCACAACAGTGAACATGCAAGGAAGAGAAACCATGTTTGTCGGCAGACAAAAGGATCACATTCTTAATCATGAAATTGGTAGGAGCTTGTTTGGATCTTTAGCTTTATCCAACCATTTTCCGTTAGCTTCCTACAAAACCTTCTTCTCCATGTATTACTGATGAGTGCTATGTTAGCTTCCTACAAAACCTTCTTCTCCATGTATTACTGATGAGTGCTATATGAACTACTATTCATAATTTATTCAAGAAAAATTTTTGCTGAACTTTTAGCCAATTAGTATACTTCATTGATCTTGATTGCTGTCCAGGTTTTCCGTTTGTATATTGAGATGATTGTCAATATTTATACCTAATACTCGCAATATGTATCTCATGTTTCCAATGCAGAATTCGTTGTTATTTCTTGAAATGAAAGAACAATCAATGTAGTATTTCAATGTTTGAACTGTATAATCCCTCCTTTTATCCTAAGTAGTACTTGACCGTGTGATTTATTTATATTTTCATTAGTAGTAGTTCCACAATTAATTTTACCACTCAGGTAAAGCAATTAGCACACCAATTCAAGCAGGTTAGTGAGAATATCCCACAGATCTGTACCACAAGGTCTCGTACGGGTCCAATTTCTTTGATAAAAGTTTGGCTTATTAGAATACCTTTAGTTAGATATGACTGGCTATTCTTATCAAGCTGTTAATCCTGGATTATTTTAACATTGATACTGATAGGAAGTACTTGAGTTCGCAAGTAATTCTAAGGGTAATACTTGAATTTGCAAGCAAACCTAGCCAGGATTGACAAAAACAGCGAGAAAAAGGCTGATTTTAGAGAGAAATCAGCAAAAACCAAACAAGAATTGTAGTAAATTGGAGAAGAAACTCAAAGGAAATACTTTGATTCAATCCACGAACAAGAAAAATAAAACAAGATATAAATTTTTTCAATTCGAGAAGAAAAAATACTTTCCAAATCTCTAGCAAAGCCTGAAGCCGGCAAAACAAACCCTAGATTTCAAAATTCAACAAATCTCAAGATGATCCTAATCCTAGCCCCCAAATGACTAATTAAAGCCAAAGGAAGTTTATAAAATCCCTAAACAGCCCATAATTCAAAATTTTCCTCATAAACACAATTTAATTAAGTAAAGGGCCCCACTAGGGCTTCTGCTCACCCCCCCCCCCCCGGCTTGGGCCGGCGGCTGAACCGGTCCCAGCCCCTCCTGGCCCGGCAGCCTAACAGATACTTGTCCACTAGTGTTAGCATATTCAAAAGAAATATCCATATTTGAAATGCAAGGTTTGATTGAGGCAGGATTTGAAAAAATTGAAGCTATGAAAGGTATATCAGGCTGTAGAAAGATGAGTTCTAGGAAGCATGCAGGCTATTGCTCCACCAAATAAATTCACGAGGGAGTAAGTTCATTCTGTTGTCTCTTTCAGGTATTTCTAATAACCATCTCTTGAATCCTAATCTTTCCACTCATAATACAGTTCTGTTAATTCAATCATTTTCAATAATTTGCTGGTCCTGACATCATCAGAAGCTAATTATTCTTCATCAATAGTTTTGTCCATAGTATTTTAGAGCTTTTTATGAGAACTGTTAGGAATCCAGACAAAGAAAAAAGGTAATGGGTCACATTCAGAAAGCGAGCACCTTTAATAATGTCAAATTGAATAAAGTAAATGCCTCTGATGGAGAATCTTTATATGTGGATTCCCTCAGCCATGTATTTGATATATTGCCACTGATACATGAAAGCCAATTTATGGTGATCAGCAATGATGGATTGCTCTATATCATGCATCAAGATTTGTATAAATAATAGAATCAACGGTTATGTATAATTTCTTATATAAGGAGAGCTGCTTATATAATATTTTGACATGAATGGTGGGTCAAGGCGTAAAGGATACTGAGATTGACAGTAGAGTATTTAAGGATGAGGAAGGGACCATTGTAGGGATTACCCCACAATATCTGCCATTTGGATAGGATTCACTGTTAAGGATAAGCTTTGCTGCATGACCTGAGAATTCTTACACACACACGCACACAGATTATATATACTATTCATCAAATTGTGTAACTGCACTCTTATTTATTTATTTATTTTGGATGATTTAGTTGTGCCAAATGTTATGTTCTTAGTAAAATGTGCTATAAATGAATGAGAATATGAGGTGCAATAGCTGTGGAGGGATTGGCAGAGAGCTACCCCTTGATTTACAGGTCAGATAAAGAAGTAAGAAAGTTGTCCCAAATGAGGCTTAAAATTCATCTGGAATTCTCTATGATTTACAGGTCAGATAAAGAAGAATTCACAATGTAGTAAGCAGGAATTTCTAACCATGAAAGAATGTAATTATACTGTGCAGAGCTACCCCTTTTTTGGAGTGCTGATTTTCTAATAACATTGAAAATTCTTCAACTACTCAGCAAAAGTTTTATATTCATAATCTAAAGAGTTAAAATATTAAAAGAAAAATATGGCATCTTACTTTGTCAACATTGTCTCCTGAGTTGAATTATTGCATACAGTGATAGAAAAATGCCTTCAATTATTTTGTCGTCTATGAATCACATTCACACGCAAACAATTCAAAAAAGAAAAAAAAAAACAAAAATTTAAGAGAAGAAACATTTGCATGAGAAATCTTAGCAATGGAAAATAACTTATTCTTAAAGGTGTACATAAATCAATTTTATTAGTAAAAGAGGATGAAATTCAAATTCATATAAAATTAAAATTATTTCATGGGCCCCACATGCCCCTCTCTCTCTCTTAATATCAATATCTCAATTTTTTTCTTAGAGTTGAGACAATAAATAGTGCAAATATAAATTGTTTTCTAAAGCAGTTTTTAAGCACAAAATTTTATTGACTATAGATTTTTTTGTAATAAAAAGTTACTTTAGAAAGTAATGAAAAAGCTATACCAAACAAAACCTTAACCTTTTTATTGAATTATTCATATTAACAAATTGAGAATTACATAAACAACCCTCATGTGATGTGTAAAAAGCATTAATTATAAATATCTCTCTCAAGCCTACACTCTCACAAAAATAAATCAAGCATTCTATGTTTCTAACGCCATCACACTAAGTTTGGTACAATATTGAATGATGTTGAGACAAATTTTAAATTAGAATTTCTCATTATTATTATTATTATTATTATTATTTTGATAAATGGGATGGGTGAGGGGAAGGATTGAACCAAGAACAAAATTATAAATAAATTATCAAAATTGCCAAGAATAGAGTTGTTAAAATGATTTAGTGAGTCAGATGTAGGTTTGAGTACCTGAAATTGATCCGACTCAAATCAACTTAGCCTGAACCTAACCCGTTGGTAACCTAATACGCGAAACCTAACCCAAAAAGTGCATTTTGATTCAATATATATTTTTTTGTAACTTATCAATAATAGAGTTTAAGTTAGTTGTTAAAAAATAAGAAAATCATATTTTTAAAATTTAAGTAAGAGAGAATAAATATACATGTGCCCTCTCATGCCTTCCTTAAATCCGCCATTAAATACAAATATTAAGCCAAGAAATAAGCCTAAATCTTTCTCGAATCAACCTTATCATCAAAGAGGAATGGCCCCAAAAATCAATCACTGTCTTAAATTTTCACATATCATTTATAAAATGGTGAAAAGATTTGAGCATTTTAAGCATTTTAGCCCCACTTGCAGCTGCAAGTGTGGATGGCCATTGGCCACTATCTCTATCAGTTCAGAATGGAAATTCAACGATGCATCATATATACAGGCAAAGTGTTCGTCGCTGTCTTTTCCTATAAAAGAAGAAGAGATATTCGCATGAAAATTTTGTAGAAGATGATTGAATGTGAAAGCAGAAAGGAACAGTGCGGAATGTGCATGGCTACAGTCTGCCATTAAAGCCAGGTGATAGACAACTGGTCCGAGCCCAATTCCACCCAATATTAGATAAAATTCAGCAAGCAACAGAGGAGAGGAAGAGAGACAGAGAAAGAATGATTCTTGTAGATGAATTGAGTTCAGCCCAGTAGCTTATGTAAATTATACATATCTATATAAAAATGTAATAAAATAGAATAAAGCTTCGTTTGAGACAATTTTAGATTACTATTTTTTCTCCATTTTCAAGAAATTTTTGTACTAAAAATAGCTTTACAAAGTAATAAAAAAGCTGTCTCAAAGGAAGCATAGTCATCGCATAAAAAATTAAGATTTTGTTTGTGATAGCTTTCTTACTGTCTTTTCAAGCAGATTTTAGTACAAAATTTTTTAGTTTAAGAAAAAAATTTATACTAAAAAATTACTTTATAAAGCAGTAATAAGCCGTCCCAAACGAAGCCCAAGACACCATTGAATAAGCATTTTATCATGTTCTTAATCAGCTATTTATCAAACAACAAATAAACGAATAAGTAGTTGCAATAATTTTGAGTACATTTATGAAAGCACTTTGAATATAAGAGAGTTGTAATAATAGGAGTGTTTTAAGGATGTGGAGTGTCTGATTATATATTGCAACAATAAGGTTTCGTTTGGGACGGCTTTCTTACTGCTTCTTGAAGCAGCTTTTTGGTACAAAAATTATTTTTTTCTACTAGAAAGCTGCTTCAAGAAGCAGTAAGAAAACCGTCCCAAACGAAGCCTAAGTTTCATATTTATGTAGGATTACAATTACACAAAACCCTCATGGAAAGCACTTTTGGATAACCCACAATCAACCAAAATTTCATTTTCAAATCAATTGAAATCTAATAGAATTTAGGTTTTGTATGAGATAATTTTCTTACTGATTCTTAAAGTAGCTTTCTAACACAAAGTGATTTTTTTTTTCTATTAAATTTTAAAATATAAATTTATTGTCCATTAAAAAGTTATTTTTTTATTAAAGATATTGAATGATGCCATAGTGAAATAATTTAATAATCATTGCGATTTTTCCTATAGTCTTAGACCTTAGACGACCTGAAATTTACCGAAGAAATTGTTATTTTTGTAATAATAGCCAACATCTTTCGTCATCATTCTGGACACCATGAGGAAACAGGCTTCAATTATTTTCAACTGTTTCTCCATGTGCAAGCTTTTTCCGGCTCCCCACGTGCTTAAAGTACTTTCAGCGCCAGAGATTACACCTTCATTTTAGGATAAATTATTTAAATTTTATTTTGGCATAAATTTTTTTAGCCGTATAAAATATATTTTTAAGTAATTTTTTTTTCAATTATAAATTTTTATACTTAAAAAATTATTTTAGAAAACATTAAGAAAGTCATCTTAAACGAAATCTTAGTATAAGTCAGGACGATGTTCTGATTAATGAAAATAAATTATGTCGTTAATATATAATATTGTTGTGGGCTAGAATATACGCGGTGATAGAGTTAAAAAATTTTATCTCAGCGATGTACGGATATCCAGTACACAAACAGAGAAAAAATGCAATACAATAATTTTTACGTGGAAATCCTGGAAAAAGAAAAAATAAGAGGGTCACACCCAGTTGAAAGGGTTATACTAATGTTTGCTTTTTGTTACTAGTGTCTGAATCGTCTCTAAAACTGTGGATGATCAGATTACAATAATCTTGGATTGAAGTTCAATTACAAACAGAGATTGGAAATCTAGCGAGGTTGAGTGGTTAGGCGAAAAGTTGGTGTTAGGTGACAGTCGAGCAGAATTCCAACTTCAATCGGATGTCGGGCAGAACTCCGAAGCTAGTCACCGGTTGGGCAGAATTCCGGCGTCAATTGGCAGTTGGGTGGAAGTCCGGCGATGATCAAGGAGTCTCTTCCTTCTTTTCTTTTCTTCCTTCTCTTCTTGCTTCCTCACTTAATTCCGACGTCAGGCGGTTGCCGGGTGAAAGCCCGACGGTGGTTGATGATGAGCCTCTTACTTCTCTTCTTCCCCACGTGATGAATTAAAAATTATTTTAAAAAAATAATAAAATACCTGTCACAAGTAAAGACCAATCTGTCATCAGAAATATCTCTAATTTCCTATATATATTCGAAATTGTAATTTCGAAAAAATATATATATTATTACAAATTTAAAATTTTATACTCAGTGCTTTTTTATAAATAAATTAAAATTTTCTTAAATTAGTGTAAATATGACTGTTTTGAAAATCGGACCGGACCGAATCGGAAGGGGAGAGGTTAATAATTTGGAATACCACGGGTCGTACAATTGGCGGGCGTTAGACTTTTATGATTCATTCTTAGTAGATTTTAGGCATATGGGAAGTGTGGGCAGCTCAGGTGGTTGAGTGCAAGTGTTGCCTCCCCCTGGCTCCCGTTCGATTCCTATCGTCCTCAAAAAAAAAATTAGGGTTAGATGTCATCAAAATATATTATATTTATAAAATTATTACTCATCTTTTGAGTGTAAATGAGGCAAGTTGAGCTCGAGATATCTTTCTACTTGAGTTTGAGCTTTATTAATAAATCGAGTTTGTGTTGAAGCTATAGCTTAATTTAATGAGTTTGAGTCAGCTCACGAGGAGATTCATTTATCATAAAAGAGGAAAAATCTTTTTTATTCAATCAGAGAGGGGTGTAAACGAGTCGAGATGTGCAATAATATTCTCAAGCTGAGCTCTTTTAATGAGCTCGAACTCAACTTGCTGTATAAAAATGATGCTCGAGTTCAGCTCGATTACTCGAGCTCATTTAAAATAGCTCAGGCTCGACTCAATTGAAAAGTTCGAATTCGGAATATTAAAAAATTTTAAAAATATATTTTAAAATTGAGTTGCCTTACAAGCTAATGAGTCGAGTCGGACTGAGCTCGAACTCGAGCCCGTTTAGTAGACAAGCTTGATTATAGGCTAGAACTCGAACTCGAAACTCATAAGCTATACTCGTGAGCTCATTAGAGAGTCGAGTTCGAGCAAGCTTGTGAGCGAGCTCGGCTCAATGACACCCTTACAATAAGTTTTAACAAAACATGCTAAAAATTAGGGGTCTCAATTTCGGGTCACGGGTCGGGTTCGGGTCGAACCCGGAACTGATCCGGGTTCAAACGGGTCGACCCTAAGCTTAAAATTTAAAATCATTAATTAGATATTATTGGTCTAATAATCATTGATTTACTTTAATTTTAGTTAAAAATTTTTGCCAAAAATTTAATTAGTTATAATTAATTTCATATGAAAATATTTTTTAATCTATAATACACTCAAGAAGATATTATACCTAATTTTCTTAATCTGTTGAGTGAGAACTTTGACTATTAATTAGAAAATATTGAATTTAAGTATTTCTTATAGTGTGCCTATGAGTAGGCCTAAATTGACCTAAATATTAAAAAAAAAAAAATTGTTATGTGCCTTAACTATAGCTTAATTATAATCCTTCTTAACAACCTAATCTACGTCAGGGCGTTATTCTTGAGAGAATTCCGTTCCACGAGCAGTAATGGTTCCCATCAATGAAATTTATTTTTACCACCAAAAATTTGATTAGGGATGTAATTTCTTTAATTTATAAATATATTTGGGATATACGATTTAAATTCACAAAAATAAAATAAAATAAAATAACTTTTTGACCGTTTCTCTTACGTTTTAAACTTTAAGGTGCTATCAATCACTCTTCTTATTATTTTTCCTATATACCTATTTGTCTCTCAAAATTTTTTTTTTTTTTTTACTTTTAAGACTTCATTTAGGGCAGTTTTTAACTGTCTATTTCTTTACAACTTCGAAACAATTTTTGAAATAGAAAACTGCTATTAGAGGTGAGACAACAATCCAAATGGCCAGTACACCATAGGTTGACTCTCAATCCTCTAGTATTACTGGTGGCTTCTCGTAGTTCCCCTTTCGGACCATTGATAGATAGGAACAAAACTATCTTATGATATTCTAAATCTAATTCGCATACCTTGAGAAATTGACACATGAAACATTGTGATGTTAGATAAGATGGCATTATGGTGCTCATAGACCATCCCACTAGTTAGCTTAATCCTCAAGGGATAATTCGAAAAGTATTCAAAATTATTTAGCCTTACTTGGGTGAGTAAGCTATTCAAAGCCCATACCTACATAACTTAATAAGTTTGCAATATTTGTAAACCCATTCAATTAATTAGTGATTGATTAGGCACCACTTAAACTAAAATAGCCTAACATGACATCAAATCTCTCTCTTTTTTTTTGGATGTAATAACATATTATTAAGATTCACATGAGAGTAAAAAAATATATTATTAGTTGGAAACATATTCATTTATAATTAACAAAAATATTAGTCCTCATTAACTTTGATCAATAAAGCATCAAACCTAACTTTGGTACATTCACTCTTTATTAAGTAGAGTATCTTAGTCAATAGTTAAGTTGGAGGAATTAGTTCTTTTGATTTATGACTTCCATGAGTCTTATTGCATTTCGATGACAACTCAAAATTTAGGAGCTGAAGATATCAACAAAAAAAACCATGTATTTGAATGTACTCTTGATGCATGATATATGATGTCGATGAATATCTCTTATTTTAGAAAAATGAAGAATCACACGAAAGACTCCTATATGAGTGGAGATTATTAAAATATGAGAGCCAAAATCAATCATATATTGCTTAGCTAAAATATATATACGTACTCTATAAAAATATTGAGTGATTTGCCCTTTTTCATACTGAAATTCTAAATTGAAAATATTTCAACTCCTAATACATCAACTTTGATTTTCATCCCCCTTTGTTACACACATTTTTCCATACTCACAAATGCTATATAAATGGTGTTTGAATGATGTGATATATCATATTTCTTACTGTTTTTTAAAGTAGTTTTTTAGTACAAAATTTTATTGAACTAGAAATTTTTGTACTAAAAATATGCTTTAGAAAATAGTAAGAAAGTTGTCACAAATGAAACCAAAGCCTTAAGAACTAACAATAACATTGAATTGACTAAGAGCCAAAAATGATTTAAACTTCAAAACCAGCCAAATTTTTTGTCCAGCTAAGTGATATATCACAACTTGTAGCATAATACATATGCAATCACACAATTCATCTTAAAGAGATTTTGAAGCTCATGAGGAGCCAACCATACATTTATTCATTTCTCACTAATTCTCTTCAAAATGATAATGAAGAATGAGAAGAAAATTTACAGCTGAAATATCATTATAAAATTATTTTATTTAAATGATCAATGACTTTATTATTTCATAACTCTCTCTTATTTTTATCTTGCGAATGTGGAGTTCGTATAACAGAAATTGACGATGAGAAATTAAAATAAGATAAACAAGTTTTCTTCTTGGGTTGAAAAAGGTTGAAAGACTTAGATTGTTCATAGATGAATGTGTAGGGTAGGGGTTTGAGGTCATTATATCCTCCCTTCACCATAATTTTCTCTGCCTCTTCCTTCATTTAGCTTGTTATAAAAAATTAGATCATAAAACTTTTATCTGTGAGTGTACTGGATTTTTGTGTAAAGATATAACGTAAAACTCTCTTTAATATTGTAAATTTTCTAGCATGCAATAGTATGGTGTCTTTTATGGGAAGCACATCACAATATCTTAGCAACGCCAGTTCAATAGCTGATAAGATTCATACCAATAGTGATGGATTTTCGTATTCCAACACTTGAAAAATTTGGTATCTATCATACAATCAAGGAAGTCATAATCAAATAAGAATGTGGCCCAAGATCCAATCGTGGAGGATTGGATACATATGTTAAAGTTTTCACAACAAATAGATATACACAATTCTTTATCAAACTTTCAATTAAAACAATATATATATATATATATATATATATATATATATATATATATATATATATATATATATATATATATATATATATATATATATATATATATATATATATATATATATATATATATATATATATATATATATATATATATATATATATATATATATATATATATATATATATATATAATAATAATAATAATAATTGAAATAGACAAAACATAGTCTACCTTGACCAGGATAATTTCCCGAACTACCCTAAAGCCAACCGAAATGGACTTTCTCACTCTAAAAAATCTCCTCTCTCTCTCTCTCTCTAGCCTACAATTGGAAAAATTTTAGTGGATTTTGATGTTTAGAAATATTTGATGTCAGTACCATAGTGCTTTGAGACTCAACGTCGTGATGCTACAATGCCACCCTCAACGTCGTGATGCTCCCAAGAATACTCAGCCAAACAAAGAACACGACATTACACTTCCCCAAACTAGATCAAGCACTACATCACTCTAATTAAATGACTAGGATGGAAGCGAGCTGAAAACTACAATGCCACCCTCAACGTCGTGATGCTCCCAAGGAAAATTTCTTAAATTTAGATTTCACACACACATACCATTGGAACACGCTCCATAATAGAATTTATGCATTCATACACATACATAATATTTATAGACACATGCATACTAAAAATGTAGAGAATTCAAACATAAATGACTTAGCATATTGGGTCCAAATCAATTCAGAACATAGTAGCACTATGTGTTACACTCATGACCTTTTACTGATGGTCTAAACTCATTTTTGATACTTTTGAAGCTTAATAGATCTTATATGATCATTTTTTTAGTAGATTGAAGAATGCAAAATAAAATCTTTTAATAATGCATTGCTTCAATTATGGTGAGAACTCATGAAAGGTTGAAATTTTGACTGAGGTATTTTATTTAATTTATGGCTTTGATGGGATGCCTATGTTAAGGTCTGGGGAGTGGTGTCCCATTTAATTTTTTGACATTATAATTTTACAACACAAATTTTATGTAAGACTCAACATATATTTTTGAAAGACACAAACTTCGTAGTACAAAAATAAGGACACAAATGATATATCTTTAGAAAATTCATTTCATCAAGGATGTATGAATGTTAAGATAAATATTTAAATTAGAATATTTGAGAATTAAACTTATAACTATTGAACTCTAATTTTAACAAAGTTATAGTTGAATTGAATATCTCATCAAGATGTATCAAATAATATCAATGATGATCTAATCCCTAAAGTATGGTTGAAAACTTTAGAACATTAATTAAATGACAAAATTATCTCCAAATCATACATGCTTGTGATCAGATCATCATTTTTTACATCAAGGAAACATAGAAACATAGACTTGATTTCAATAACTCTAGACTCCCATATGATGTTCAATGCTGATGATCACTACCAACCAGAACTATTGTCCAATTGTTGCAGTCAGACACTTGACACTTGACCATCACTATTTGAACACTATTGTCCGACCATCATACTCCATTCACCACCATTCAATCATTGTTGTCTAACCATTGCTTGACCGCCAATATTTAATCATCATCATCCGACTACCATTGCTTGACTGACATCATTGGCTATTGTTATCATCCAATTAATATTTCTTTCATTTTCTCTTCCAAAATTATCGAAGACAAAATAAACTTATATCAAAACTTAAATAACTTGATATTATCAACAATATAATAAAAATAAATAAATAAATAAATAAAATATTGGGTGAATGGGATTCGGGTAAGGATGGGTCCCAATCAGGAATCCAGTTTTGGAGAAGGCAACAATACACCAATGATGCAGCAACAGTTATTATGCTGTCTTTTGGTGAGCAAATTTCTAATTTTTTAATTATTTACAAAGATATTCCTTCCTAAAATCTTTTTTATAAATATATCCTTCTTTTTTCCCTACCTCTCATTCTCCGTGCAAGCAACTTGGCGTCCAAGTTGCGGGGCCATCGCTGGAATGCGACGGGGGCGAGGGAGACGCACGTGATCTGCGCACGGTAAGAAGATGGAGTAGACGTCAAGGAACGCTCGCTTATCCTTCTTCGCGAAGGACCGCATCGCTTGCCATTTTGAAATTTAATATTTATATGTAATTCCTGTATTGCATATTCTCGCGAGAAGATAATTATAAAGAGTAAAAACTGTAAATAAAATAGTATTTAAATCAATTTTAGGACTAATTAATTCTGACTTATGTCAGAGGTTTTTAAATTAAAATCATTTTATTATAATTTGCAATTATTTTAAATATCTGATAGGACATTATATTATATTTGACGATAAATTTTAATATTATGGTTGGGATTTGGAGATAAATTTTAATAGTATTATCGGAGTTTTAAAATACTCATGCATTAGATTAAAATTGAGTTAATTACATCAATATATATATAAATTATATAAAATATTTGTGGTATAAACGTAAATTATTTTTTAAATAAAATTTATCTCCCATATTTGCATGAGCACTTTCTACAAATTAGCTAAATGGTTTTTCATTTTATTGAAAAATAGTACACAGTAAAAGAATATATAGTAAATGTTGTCTATTGAATTATTTTTGAATTGTTAATTTGTTGAGCTGTAAATATTGCATGATTTTTTTTTATTTTATTTGAAGTAAAATTTATTCATTGTACATCGGACATTCATAATGACCGGTTGGTTGGTCGATTAATTGACGGTGGCAATGGTAGGCAGTGGCTGATAGTGGTGTTGGTTGTCAGCGATCTGGGTCGGGGAGATGGCAAGGTGGTGGCGGCCGGAGAAAGTTTTTTAAAATCTCTGCATTTGAAATACTCTGCACCACTTTTATAGGCAACCAAATTAACATCCGCTAAATATTTTAAATTAAAATCTTACTTTGAAGCTTTTTTTCCAATCACATAAATTTATTTACAGGAATTTGAAATAAACTTTCTTTAACTGAAAGTTTCAAGGCTCAACTATTATTAGCATTTTTTAATTAATTTTTTGCTTAAAAGACTTAAGTATCCATCGAATGGTTTAGAACTTCCACTCATTATGGCCGGATCGCGTCTAATTGAATTTGTTAATTTGGGATAACTTTTATTATTTTTTTAAAATATATTTATTCACTATGTTTTTTATTTTTTATTTTTATTTTCTATTAAAAAAAAACTTATTTTTAAAACACTTAAGAATATTATAATATTTTGAATGCTTTTCAAAATAATTATTGTCATTAATTTGCCATCAGATCACCATTGTCACTAGGGGTGTCAATTTTTGACACGACCCAAACCCGACTCGAAAAAATCCGGGTTAGGGTCGGACCCGAAACGGGTCGGATTCGGGTTTAACAAATCAACCCGTTTTAAAAATCGGGTCGGGTTCGGGTTGACCCAACAACCCGAAATTGGCCCGAAAATGACACGAAAACTCCTATTTGACACAGAAACCCGAGATTGACCCGTTTTTTACCCGATTTTGGCTCAAAAATCGAAGATTGACCCGAAAACTAGCAATTTTAGGTCAACTTCGGGTCATTCGTGTCGGGTCGGGTTGACCCGGACCCGAATCGGGTCGGGTTCGGGTCTGAAAACCTGACCCGTTTTTAAAAACGAGTCGGGTTCTGGTTGACCCGAATAGTGTCGGGTCAGATCCGGATTCGACCCAAACCCGACCCGTTGACCCGAATTGATACCCCTATTCATCACTAACGATCAATGCATTGTCACCATCTCTTTGACCATCAACATCGACTACCATGACCACTACGGCATAAATCAATATATTCAATATTGAATAAAATAATTTTTTTATTGTATAAAAAACTCCCTTTTAATTTTCAATATTTTTTACCATTCATGTTCATGCTCACTTTTCTCTTATTAAAAAAAACAAGAAGAAAACTCAGCTATGAAGTGAATTTTTTCTATATAAATAGGCTAATTAGGAAAACATGAAGTGCGTGGAGGACTAATAATTGATAAATGAACATGACGAAGAAGAAGAAAAAGGGACCGGCGAGAGCAGTATTATATGAATTCCTTTTGTTTATGAAATATAGCGCTAGTGGAGCAAGCTGGAGTAGACTGGAATCAGCCATATTATATATATTACTTTATTATTTTCTTATTAAAAAAAATACCATAATAAATGTATTCCTGATATTCAAATTTTTTTTTGATGAATTTTCTAAGTGAACTAGAGGTATAAATAGGTCGAGTCGAGCTTGAGTTAGCTAAATCACGAACACGAACTCAAATCGAGCTAAAAAAAAAGAGCTTGAGCTTGAATCGGGCTCAAAAGAGAGCTAGAGCTCGGCATGTACACCAGTGAAATGAGCTTGTGAGCAGCTCGTAAACTTAGCGGTCTGGCATTCGCGCGTGCTTCACTATTTTGCTTATGTAGTTCGCCTTCCGCGCACTTGCTTCGTCTTTCATGCTTCGCTAGTTCATCCACTATTAGCCTTCCACGGTTCAGGTTCTGTAGTCCGCCAATTCACACACATTTAATCAGCTAATTGACAAGAATCGAGTTGCGAACCATCTAGATCGACCTCGAGCTCAATAATCCAACGAGCTCAAAACTTGATAAATCTCGACTTGCCTACTAGATAATGAGTCGAGTTCGAGTCGGCCAGCAATGACTTGACCTGTTTGTGTCACGACCCAACCCGACCAGGACGGATCCCGCTCGCATCGGGCCGCGACAATCCCGCTTGCATCGGGCCGCGACAGAGCTAACAAATCCAGGATCTGGCTTTGGAATTTACTTCAGAACTTTCTTCCAAATATAATACAGACAGAAAAACACAGAGCTACTATAAACATCCAAATACAGCGCAGTTCATCTATCTTTTCTTTCATCAAAATAATCATATACAGATACAGTGCATGACTTCAGTCAGAAAGAACAGAACAGAACAAAAAAGTCATGACTGTACAAAAATCAAAAGTATCAAGTACCTAACCACAGATCAGACTCAGAACGTCTAGTCCAAGACCTCATTCCCTTTCCCAGAACCTGAAAACCACGCAGAAAACAAGGATGAGCTAACAGCTCAGCAAGACATCAATCACCAATCCAAATTATCAGAAACTCACATCAAAAATCATATCAGAAAAGTATCAGTACAGAATCGAACAATCGTACAGAAATCGTATAACAAACAGAACAGATAATAGCTCAATCAGAAATTAACTTACGGATACAGAAAATTGAAGTCATGTCAAATCAGAATTCATAGCAGAGATCATAAAGCTTTCAGAGTAAACAGAATCGTACAGAATAATCAGAATCTTACAGAAATAAGAAATCGAATAATTCACAAAACATATTCATATATCAGATTTCAGATGTCCCTGACACAAACAGAATCTCGACGGATTCTGGCCCCTTATGTCTCCCTTCCCTGACAAAGACAGAATCTCAACATATTCTGGCACCTTATGTCTCCCGTTGTGCTCATAGCACCAGAACATAATAAATATCAGAGGTTCCGGAACATTTTCAGATTTCAGAATTCCCTGACCCAGACAACGGAATCACATAGGATTCCGGCCCCTTATAACTCCCTTCTGATAGCACAAATACATCAAACAATCAAATCATCTTATTTCAGAAAATTCAGAAATCATACGAAAATTCAGCGGCATAACGGCATTATACAAAATTTACACAAAATTCACAGATCCAGAAATTTACCAAATTAGCACAGAACATTCACAACAACATTATAAGACTTTCATTGTACTGATAAAATATTTTTCAACATCCTGATAATTTGCAGTTCAATTAAAACACCGCAGAATCCAAAATATCCGATAAAAATCTTCCAGAAAATATTCAAAACGTGCATAATTAACATCTCAAAGACATACCAAAAGTTACGCGGTAAAACCTTTTGCAGTGCAAAATAAAATCAATTATTCGCTAACGGAAACAAATTTCGGAACAGAAAACGCGTCAAAATCTCGTTTCTGAAAATTGAGAAAGGAGGAATGTGCCTTACCTCGAGTCGGTCAACTTCTCTAACTGTCACAACGGACGAAAACAGACCAGAGTCGCCCAAAAATCCTCTTTTCCTTCGTTTTTCTCTCTCCTGGACGTTCTCTCTCTTCCAAAAATATCTCATTTCTATATATATCCAGACTGATCGTCCCGGACGATCGCAACTTCGTCCCGGACGATCTATGCTCTGGACGAATTTCGTCCAGGCGAAATTAATTACCGTCACGTACGACTGGGCTCTGGACGATTTTTGTCCAGACGAAATTAATTATCGTCTCGTACGATCGGCTCTGGACGAATTTCGTCCAGATGATCCGACTTTCGTCAAGACGAACCATGCATCCAAACATGCTTTCCTGCACAACCTGTACCGATCGTCCTGGACGATCCAACTTCGTCCGGACGAACCTGTGAGCAAAAATGGTCTTTACAGTTTGCACCACTAATGTCAACTGTGCTTCGGTGTTCATATGAGGATACTCTGTTAGCCAATATTGTAATTTTTTTTTACTTCACTTTCATAAAATTTTTTTTTTTGACATTCACCTCAATTTTTCCTTTTTATATTTTTGAGATATTATATTTACTTCAAATAAAAGAAATTTAAATACTAATATGATTATAAGAAGAGATAAAGTTGAAGCGAGTTGAGATCTGGTAAATAAAAATAATAATAAGTTGAATAAGTATTTTCTCAAAAAAAAAAAAAAAATCAGGGCTTCTTAGGAAAAAGCTTGTTATAAGCACTTACTCGGGCGTACTTAGCATTGAAAATCATGTGATGTAATTGATAAGTGAGTACATTTTGTGTGTGATAGTACTCTCTTGAAGAGACCTGACTGAATAAAAAGTGTTTGTGATTATAATATTTGATAGGATTCAGTGCTGCTGGCTCTGTTTTATATTTTTCGTTGTTGGTTACTGGGCAATGATGTGGTTGGGGCTTGCTATTCATATAGCTAGGCTCGTGGCAACCTTGGTTTGGATCTCGATGGGATGGCTTCGCTTTGTGGTTCGTCAATTGGACGGTTCGAGTTTGTCTTATAGAAAGTTGGTAGTCTCGGCCTTCTACTGAGCCATCGGGGTTGTTTATTTCCTCTTGTTTTTGCATTTGCTTTTTGGATCTTGTAATCGCTCTTTTTCATGAAATGAAATGTTCTTTCTCGTAAAATAATAATAATAATAATAATAATAATAATTGATAGCATTAGATAGAATGAATCAAAGAGAAAGGAAAGTTGATAGGAATCATTATTATGGTTATTCTTGTTAGTAATATCTCCTTTTATTGGAGCTGTGAATGATAGAAACTAGTTTCTATTGAGATGAGATGAATCCCTTCATCATGAGTACGGGAGAATGGGAATAAGCTACACATGATTACTCCATAAGGAAGCTAAAAAAGGCGACTGACAACCAAACTACTAAATATAAGTATTTATGGTATCTTCAATCGAAAAATCCATTTTACATTCTAAAATGTAGTAAAGCTTCAAAATGACGTAATTAATCTCCAATCGAACTTCATTTCTCTCATATTTCGCACATTTTTCTCCTCTTTCCTGCTCTTCTTAGCTCAATTCGCAAGCGAGAGTTTTTTTGGTGTAGGTGAATAGTACAATGCAAATATTGGTGTCGCACTGTTCACCCACCGAATTTTTGTGTGAGATTTGAAGTTCAAATGCAGCGAATGACAAACGACATACGGTGATATGCACTTCGGTTGGAGATGACCTTAAGTGAGTCAAGTTTGTGGCATGCATACACTATAGTGAGGCCGAAATATGTACACTATTTAAGAAGCATTGGAGTACAAGTATTTTGGAGTTAGGTGATTGTAATAGAATCTAAGGTAAACTTGTTAATATCGTTGGCATTTAGGCTTCATTTGTGGCTGTTTTTTTTTTTTAATGCATTCTAAAACAGTCCAGTACAAAAATTTCTAGATCAAGAAATTTTTGTATTATAAGCTGCTTTCGAAAGCCATATAAAAGAAGTCCCAAATGAAGCTGTAATTGTAAGTCTAAGACTTCGTTTGTGACAGCTTTCTTACTGTTAAAAAAAAAAAAAAAAAATTGTCCCAAACAAAAAGTAAGATTAGTGTTCAAACTTCAATCCTTATCCAAGAAGACCCCTATAAGTTGAGCTAAGTTTCTATTAAATAATTAAGTTATATATATAAGTGATAGGAACTAATAAACATAGTTGCAAGAATCGAATTCATCTGTCATTGAGTAATATCATCTTTAAAGTCATTTAAGTTGTTGAGTAATATATTGCAAAATATTTTCTATATTGTTCAGGCCATTAATGTGAACATTTCATATTCATACGAGAGGACTTGTAATATTAGATTTTTTCCTTAGGTTTGTTGAACCCAAAAAAAAAAGAAAATAGAAAAACTATATCATATTTGATATTTCTAGGCATTTATGACTTGAATGTTAATATAGATTTGCATGGTGAAGATGACTCTTATGCTCATAATAGAGTTTTGGGAGTGTAATATTTATTACTGAAAAAATATAAATACATAAATTAAACAAATATAAAATATATACTATTCAAAAGACTGCACAAATTAAATAAATATAAATTATATACAATTCAATTAAAATATTAATAAATTTTATTTTTATACACAAGAAATAAAAAATAAACATTATAAAGAAGCAATCAAAATTAATTAATTATGTGGCTCGTGAAATGAATTAATTATTAAAGATATATTTTAGCTGCTTTTTTATGTATTAATTTATACATTATTTTTTATCAGACAAATTGATGAAACGAGTTTAACACTTTGTCAACTTGTGTATGCATTATATGGGAGTAGTAAATACTAAATAGTAGGGGTGTCAATTTCGGGTCACGAGTCGGGTTTGGTCGAATCCGAACTGATCCGGGCTCAAACAGGTCGACCATAATCTGACTCGGATAGATAAATGGGTCGGAAATCCGAACCTGGACCCGACCCGACCTGACGGGTTGCCGGGTTGACCCGACCCGACACGGGACCCGAAAAGCGGGTGAGCGTGTGTGCAGGGCGCGCCAGCGGGCGGTGCGCTGGCAGGCGTGGCAGCGAGGCAGCGCGGGCAAATTCAATTTAAACAGGTTTGCGGGTTGACCCAGCAACCCGTCAGGTCAACCCGAACCCGACCCATTTTGAAATCGGGTCGGGTCCAACCCGTATTTTCCGGGTCGGATTTTCGTGTCGTGTCAAATATTGACACCTATAATAAATAGTAACTATTTCTCTTAAGAGCTCATTTGGTCGTTTGAAGTTACAAATAAAGAATAATAAAATTTATTAAATCTATATATTATTTAATTCGATGTAATAAGATACTAATATTAATTTAAAACGTAACAATCATCTGATTTTTTTTTTTTTTTTTTTGAGAAATATGAATTGCAATTTCCCACTCAAAATAAGTTAAAATAAAATGTTCACTTTCATGATGACTATAGCTAGGGGTGTCAATTTCGGGTCACGGGTCGGGTTCGGGTCGAACCCGAACTGACCCGGGTGGAAAACGGGTCAACCCTAACCCGACCCGGGTAGAGAAACGGGTCGAAAATCCGAACCCGGACCCGACCCGGCGGGTTGCCGGGTTGACCCGACACGACCCGGAACCGCGACGGCGGCAGCGCGCGGCAGCAGGGGCATCGGGGCAGCGGGGCAGCGGGGCAGCGCGCGGCACGCGGCGGGGGCAGCGGGGCAGCGGGGCAGCGGCGCGTCACGCGTGGCAGCGCGCAGCGGGCGGGCAGCGGGGGCAGCGGGGCGGGCAGCGTCGCGTGGCAGCGGGGCAGCGGGGCAGCGGGCAGGGGACGGGGGCAGCGGGCAGAGGGCGGGATTTCGAAATTTTTTGAATTAAACGGGTTGGCGGGTTGACCCGGCAACCCGCCGGGTCAACCCGAACCCGACCCGTTTTTGAAACGGGTCGATTTCTGGAACCCGAACCCGACCCGTTTTGAAATCGGGTCGGGTCCAACCTGGCGGGTCCGGGTCGGGTCCGGGTCGGGTTTTCGTGTCGTGTCAAAAATTGACACCCCTAACTATAGCTTTTTATGAAGATGATTATAAATAGGGCTGCAAACGAACCGTGTCGAGCCGAGTATGTGAGTGTTCATGTTTGTGTTCATTTAATATCAGCTTGTTCAAGTTTGGTTCATATTTGTTCGAGCTTTAGCGTTTGTGTTCATGTTTGGTTCATTTAAATTAAGGAGTGTTCATGTTCGGTTCATGTTTAGTTCATGTTCGTTCGTTTACTGTTTATCGAGCTTGTTCGTGAATATATTTAACGAATCTTTTTAACTATCAAATAAACCAGTTCATGAACATATATATGAACAAAGACATTTATAATAAAAGCAATTGTCTATGTAACAAATGTAATGATTATTTGTATTAATTAATTCTATAGTCAAATATTAATTATTTTTATTGAGTTTATTCACGAGTTCAAAATCGAACACAAATTGAGCTTAATGTCGAGTTTGTTAATGAACTTCAAATGATGTTGTTCACGAACATAAATGAGCCGAACGCATTAGTGTTCAAGTTTGTTTATGTAAGAATCGAGTATTTAAAATATTGTTCAAGTTTGTTTGTTTAGTTAATTAAACGATCGCAAATGAGCTTTAATCGAACCGAACAATGAGTAGCTCGTCGAACGTTTGGTTCGCTAGCAGCCCTAGTTGTAAAGTTGTTATGAAGAAGTTGATTTTTTGAAGCAGAAGTAGAAAATAATTTTCTAACATAAAAAATATTGAAAGTACTGAAAAATTGTGGCCAAAGAAAAATGGTGGTTGCAATCTAAAAAGAAAAGCACTAACAAATTTTTGGAATAGACTTTAGTTTTGTTTGGAATAGCTTTCTTATTAAATTTGTTGTTCTTTACAAAAAATTTTAGTTCAAAAAACTTGTCTATACAAAGAGCTACTTTAGACAATAGTAAAAAAGTTGTCTCAAACAAAGCTTTTCGCTATTGCTTGTTGGCTATTTTTAAGAAATTTTAATATAAAACAATGCTTTAAAAATAGTTTAAAAAGCTTTTTTGCTGCTTAAAAAATTATCCTAAATCAAATCTTAGTCAATATAAATTTTAATATCACATTAATACATAATAAATAAAAAGTAAAAAATTATAAAAAGTATTTTACGACTTCAATCATTTTTATCACTTTTATTATTACTATCTAATATTAAAAAAGAGAGTAAAATATTATTAAAAAAATCAATAGTAGCATATATCTAATAGAAAAAGTATTTTATCTAAAAAAATAATAAAAATAGGCCAAATTATAAAAAGGTGCATGTTTAATACATAAATATGTAGATAAAACGTATTTAAAAAAAAAATTAAAAGGAGCGAAATAGGAGGATAGAAATCCGGTATATAGAAACCAGAATTTTGTAATCCGATTTCTTTTTTTTGGGACATCTAACATAAAAAATATAAATATAAATATAAACATTTTAATTATAATAAATATGAAATTCTAATAAATTCATTTGAATGTCTTAATGATATCAGAATTAAGCGATCTTGGGCTCATTGGATTTGTCTCATCAAGTCGCTCTATTCTACTATAAGCCTGTCAAGTTTGAAAACCGTTTGGTAGTCTAAATTATGGTTTGAACTTTTTCATTTGGATTCATTTGGGCTCGGATTAAGTCATGTCGTGAGTTCGTATTTTCGATACTTTCAGTTCGACTATAAATTTGTTGAAATCGGAGTTCATATGATATCCGATTTAATTTTATGATGATATATTTAATATAAACTTTTTAATACATTATATTAATAATTGATTTTCAACTTAGGAAATTTTATAAATATTTAATAAAAATTAAATTGAATTTCAAAATATACTAATAAGTTTAAATATTAAAAAGATTTAAATATTAAATATGTAAAAAACATCATAATTTTTACATAATACTGATTACTTTTTGTTCATTTAAATTATCTAATTAAATAACGTAACAAAGAAAAACAATATAATCTAAATAGGTTTCTTAAGAAATCGTGATTTTATATTCCGATTTCTTCTCAAATTTTAGTACATTAAAAACCAGTTAATGAAGTGCCGATTTTTATTGGAATCGGATAATTAATTTTCATATTTGCTCCTTTTTAAATTTATTCATTAATCAGCTTCTTAAACTAATTTAAATTTAAATTATACTCCTTTTTATAAATTCATCATAAAAATATATAAAAATTTTACTATTATTTTTTTTTTTTTTTTTTGAGAAATTTTACTATTAAAATTTAAAACTAACTTGCAACTTTTTTTTTTGGGACATTTAGGTCATTTAAGACAAACTCACACACACAACGCATACACATGGACTCGAATCTTGGACCTATTAGTTGGAAGCCTAAGCTCTCAACCAATAGGCCAAGGGGAGTTGTGTATAATCCGGTTTCTTAAGAAACCGTTTTTTACTTTATATAAAATACTTTTTAAAATTTAAATTTATATTAATTATTATTTTTAGATTATCAATTATTTAAGATAAAAATGTTAATATTTAATACATTTTAATATAATTAATATGTTTAAATTTTTTATAAAAAATTATATTAAAAAACATTTTAGATTATAATCTTTTAAAATTATTTTTAAAATGTTTATAATCTTTTTAAACTTTATATTAATTTTTTTTCTTAAATATTTAATAATTTAAAAATTATAATATTAAATTCTGGTTAATAAAATTTATTTTTAAAAACTTTATATTATAATATTAGAATAAACACTTTAATATTAATATAAATATAAATATAAACATTTTAATTATAATAAATATGAAATTCTAATAAATTCATTTGAATGTCTTAATGATATCAGAATTAAGCGATCTTGGGCTCATTGGATTTGTCTCATCAAGTCGCTCTATTCTACTATAAGCCTGTCAAGTTTGAAAACCGTTTGGTAGTCTAAATTATGGTTTGAAATTTTTCATTTGGATTCATTTGGGCTCGGATTAAGTCATGTCGTGAGTTCGTATTTTCGATACTTTCAGTTCGACTATAAATTTGTTGAAATCGGAGTTCATATGATATCCGATTTAATTTTATGATGATATATTTAATATAAACTTTTTAATACATTATATTAATAATTGACTTTCAACTTAGGAAATTTTATAAATATTTAATAAAAATTAAATTGAATTTCAAAATATACTAATAAGTTTAAATATTAAAAAGATTTAAATATTAAATATGTAAAAAACATCATAATTTTTACATAATACTGATTACTTTTTGTTCATTTAAATTATCTAATTAAATAACGTAACAAAGAAAAACAATATAATCTAAATAGGTTTCTTAAGAAATCGTGATTTTATATTCCGATTTCTTCTCAAATTTTAGTACATTAAAAACCAGTTAATGAAGTGCCGATTTTTATTGGAATCGGATAATTAATTTTCATATTTGCTCCTTTTTAAATTTATTCATTAATCAGCTTCTTAAACTAATTTAAATTTAAATTATACTCCTTTTTATAAATTCATCATAAAAATATATAAAAATTTTACTATTATTTTTTTTTTTTTTTTTTTTGAGAAATTTTACTATTAAAATTTAAAACTAACTTGCAACTTTTTTTTTTGGGACATTTAGGTCATTTAAGACAAACTCACACACACAATGCATACACATGAACTCGAATCTTGGACCTCTTAGTTGGAAGCCTAAACTCTCAACCAATAGCCTAAGCTCTCAACCAATAGGCTTGCAACTCAACAATACCCTTTCTTAACTCCCTTTCCATCAATTTCACACCCACTTTCCACTTTTATTTTCCCCCATTTTTTTATTAAAGTTACCACGAGCTGAACTCTTACTGTTTTCACTTTTTACCTCTGAAAATGACTGCTAGCATGCGTTAACCCAAATGCCTACTACTACTACTACTCCTCTCCTGGGGATCGCCATCACCATTAGGTCTTTGAAGCCATGTCCGTTGGTATCAAGTGCGAACAAAAATGGAAAGAGGGATAGAGATAGATAGGAAGCAGGGAAGGAAAAGGCGAAGAGAGTGGTGAGTTTTGGGATTTGTAGTTCAAAGTTTGAACTATCTGCTTCCTTCTCAGCTGCCATGGCGACCTCATAGATCTATTTAATATTTATCCCTCATTCCTTCCGAGGCTCCACGAGTGGCCTACACCCTACTACTGCTTCCCCTCTCTACTCCTCCCTACTCTCCAGTCACAGCTCATCCCCACCAAGAAGTCGAACCAGTGCTGCGAGATTTTAGGGGAGAATAAAAAAACCCTCAACCCCTTCCCCACAACCGAGCCTTCAGAATCAAAGCTCGCTTCTTTCTCTCTCTTTGTTTCTTCTTCCAAGAGTCAATAGCCCGAGCCCCACGCACCACGTGTTCCACAAAACCCTAACCCCTCCTCCAATCTGTTTCCTGTTTTTACATTTTTATTTTTATTTTTCAAGAATTGATGAATTTCTTCCGAGGATTTCATAGAGCTGAGCTAAAATAACCAGAGCGGAGTTTCTAGAGAGGAAAAGGATCAAACTTGACGAGTTGCTGATTAGTAAAGCATGGAGCAAGTCGACCACCGACACAGCGGGGCCCACCCTCCGCCTCCTCCGGCGACATCGCCGCTACTGACCGGATCTGGCCACGTGGACTCATCCCTCGCCATTTCAACCACCAAGCCGAAGACGGCTGTTGCGGTGGCGGCGGCGGCACCGGGAGCTGTTGCTCAACCGAAACGGTCATCGAAAGACCGGCACACCAAAGTTGACGGCCGAGGGAGGCGAATACGCATGCCGGCGGCCTGCGCCGCCCGTGTGTTCCAGCTCACCCGCGAGCTCGGTCACAAATCCGAAGGCGAAACAATCGAATGGCTTCTCCAACAAGCCGAACCGGCCATCATCGCTACCACCGGAACCGGAACCATTCCGGCCAATTTCTCCTCCCTCAACGTATCTATCCGCAGCAGCGGATCTTCTCTCTCAGCCCCGCCTTCCAAATCCGCCCCTCTTTTCACACACCACTACGAAGTCGCCGACCCATCCTCCATGCTCGCCTTCCACCAACCCGACGTCCCTCTCGTCGCCGAATCCACCGACCAATATTTTAGGAAACGATTCAGAGAAAACCTTTTCAAAGAAGAACAAGAAGGGCCCGGCGGTGCCGGAGCGGCTGCGTCGTCGTCGCCTCCAAAACCGGGGTCGCGGCCGGTTGTCCCGGCTGCCATGTGGGCGGTGGCGCCAGGGAGTAGCACCGGAGGAGGGGCGTTCTGGATGCTTCCGGTCACGGCGGCCTCAGCTGCGATGGCACCAGAAGCGCCTTCTTCATTATGGACTTTTCCGACTGCAGCGGGGGCGGCGAGTACGATGCAAGCGCCGTTACAGTTTGGACGCGCCATGGGTGGGATGCAGATGGGGTCGATGTTTCCGGCAGTTCAGCATCTAGGCTTAGGGATTGCGGATTCAAACCTCGGGATGATTGGTGCGATTAATGCTTATAATCGGAGTGGACGTGGCGGCGGCGGTGGGGCTGTGATGAGCTCCGATCATGATTCTGCGATGGCCAGGCGGCAAGGGTCGCAGAGTGGAGGAGGAGATGGGCATAGCAATTCTCAGTAGAGAGAGAAAGATAGATAGAGAGCGAGTGAGAGAGAGAGAGAGAGAGAGAACAAAAGCCAAAAGGTAATTCGGGGTGGGGAATTAGTTCCTCACTGCAACTGCACATCACCATTGCAAGGAAAAAAAAAGAAAAAAAAAATCTATATATGCTATATTTATATCAGATTGTATTGTGTTTGATTTTGAAAATTTTGTTTCTCTCTACTTCTTCTTCTTCGCTGCGTATGAACTGTGAGGTTTTTGAGTGCTGGAATTATTGAAGATTGCTCTCTTTCTCTCTCTCTCATGTTTTCTTTTGGCATTAATCACATCGTTCGTATTATATTTGATTACCGTAATGATAATGAAGAAGAACGGAGAGAGGTGATTTGTGGGTCCGAAATGGGCATCGAAGCGGAGAATGTGATGGGAGGATGATAATTTGTATGTACATTTGACTGTCGAAGTTTAATTAGCCAGGATTCCTTGTTTCTTGTTTTATTATATAGACATTTTCTGAGCAAGAGAACCACAGTGTAATTATTTCCTCTTTCCTTCTTCTTTTGGCTTTTGCACTATTTATTTTTTTTTTTTCATTTTAATTTATTTGCCAAACGAGAGGCAAAAAGTTAACGAGATTCTAATATATTTATGCAATTACGAGTATTGTGAATTCAGTCCGCACAAAATGGTGGAAATAAAGTTGTTCAAAGTTTTAAATTTTATGCTAAGAGATATTGGTTGCTGTTAATATATTACGAATTTAAATTTTTCTTTTTTTTTAATGGAAGAATATTCTCACTATCATATATATATATATATATATATATATATATATATATATATATATATATATAGAATAAGTAAGGTATGTAAGTCTTTGATTGGGACAATTTTTTTATTGTTTTCTGAAACAATTTTTAGTTCAAAAAATTTTAATTCAAAATATTTATGTACTAAAAAGTAGCTTTTAAAAGTGGTAAGGAAATTGCTCGAAATGAAGTTTAAGGCTTCATTTGGAATGGTTTGCTTAATGCTTCTTAAAATAGCTTTTTAATATAAAAATTTAAAATTTTGTATTAGAAATTTATTTTAAGAAGTAGTAAAAAAGCCGTTCCAAATTAGGACTAAAGTTTAGTTTGAGACTACTTTTTTATTGCTTCTTACAGCAGCTTCCTTGTAAAAAAATTTTAAGAAGCTGCTTTAAGAAGCAAAAAAAAAGTCGTCCGAAAACTTCATTTGAGATTTCTTTTGTACAGTTTCTTAAAGCAATTTTTTAGTACAAAAATTAAAGATTTTGTAATAGAAAGCTGCTTTAAGAAACAGTAAGAAAGTCATCCCAAATAAAGTCTAAATTGAGATATTTAAAAAATAGATTAATATTAAAAGGGTCTTATCAGATTCAAATCGGATCAATACATGTATATTCGAATATTGTAGAAACGATCATTAAAGGAAAGTTGATATGATGATGTACATCAATACCACAAATTGAAAACTATGGAGGAGCTCATCAAATATTGTGTTGTACGCACAAAAAAATGGAGAAACGTGAAGTTGCCCCTTTGAATAGTAAGAAAAAAGAATGTTCAATCCTTTAGAGTGACCTATAGGGTGATAACCACCTCTGGTGTCTTTTTGTTCACAAGCAAAGCCAATCAGGTCTCTTTCCAAAGCCAAAAAATTCTTACTGTTTATCTAATTTTGATCAACTAGGCGTGATGATGTTGACAAAGATAGGAAGAAATAGTAAGAGAGGAACAAGTGTTGGCAAGATTTACTTCTTGAGAGCCAAGTTATATTAGGTTGTCACTATTTGTTGCTCTAGATCCCACTTTGCAAGTGGCTTGATGATATATATATATATATATATATATATCTCCCAAATAGCATCGCTTAACTAGTGACATTAACGATTAGCCTTTTTTTTTTGTATTGGCAGTTGTTGTCATTGGCTTTAAGAGGTTCCATGGGGGCATTGGTCTCAAAAAAATTTGCTTCAGAAGGCCCTACACAAATAGCTTCATCAATTGTACTATAAGCAACTAATAGTCTTTGGGCCCGTGAGTACTCAGGTTAAGATGTGGTAAAGTCAAATAGCTTCATCAATTGTACTATAGGAAACTAATAGTGTTTGGGCCGGTGAGTACTCACGTTAAGATGTGGTAAAGTTTGAAGCATGCTAGACTTTTAGATGGGTGATGGAGAGGATTTGGCCTTTTTTGCTTATATTGTTACATATCTCTTTAATTTCACGTTCAAGATTAGGAGTTGATTTTTTGGGCATCAAGAGCGGTGAAAAGGCAAGTTCTTCCAATATGTGAGCCATTTTGATAAATGATTTTAGTTGCCTCTAAAAGCTTCTACTTATAATGGCAAATTATCATGGCCATTTTTATGCCAATCAGGCCTCTTCTTGTGACTTGTTTGTTTTTGTCTTATTATAACCATAAAAGAAGTGATGCTTATTGAAGTGTAGGTCATCAATCTATTCTTGTCGATGAACATGGATGTTCTTATCAACAAATTAATTAGTGGTTGGAGGATTCTTCATGATGGAGTATTTAAATGGTGATTCATGGAGACACATAGTCATCCCCAACTACAAGATTTACATCTAAAGTACTAATTATTTGGGTAGCTCGAGTAAATTGGGCAAGATAGTATTTATCCACTACCAAAGATTAAATAATATGGATGAATCTCTTTGTTTTCTTTGTAGCAACAAATTTTGAAATGAATTGTGGGCATAACTAATAAAAAGTGGAGATATTGTTGGGTAAAAAGTGGGTAATCCACCTATGTGCTATATTGTTTGGCATTATAGTGATATGATCACTCGATGTTAGTACCTTGCCATTTGCCATAGGTTTCCTTGAGGGTCTTTATTACAAATGGGGAGGAGCCGATCTTGTTAATAGCGTATAGATGGTAGTAGAAAGGCTCCTTTAATGAGCACTTTTCTGACCAATATATAATAAAAGAGGTTGGATGATGATAGTGAATTATTAGTCATCAAGAAGGAAAAGATGTTGTTATTGAGAAATACATTTAAAGGCGTGTTTGATGGAGGTAGCGATGTTAATTGCAATCGAAAAGTGACATGATAGAGCTTCGACTGACGAAAAATGAAAACATTATTAAAACATAAAAAATATGACATTATGATAAAAATTTTCATTGTTTATGAAGCACTTTTATCATCATTTTTGGTAGCAGGTGTTAAGAACAATATAAGGTAGAAGGTGATCAACCACCATGAGCCGAATATTCCTCCATCGAGCTATGCTGCTAATTTTGACATGTCTAAATTAATGAGAGCACAAAAGATGTGAATTTGAAAAAAAAAATATCGTCCTAAAGAAGCAATGGAGGAGATTGTCCTTAATTTACATGTCCTATTTAGTTAGTAAGTGAGTAAGAAAATGATAAATGATGTGCACTGTTCCAAGTTAGTTTACTCCTAATGAAGTGTAAGAGCCTAAGAGGAGAGGATATTTTAATGATTTGATGTATTAATTAACATTTGTTAGAGGTAAGAGCCTAAGAGGAGAAGTTTTCTATTCTTAAGGGAGAAAAAAAAATACAATCTTTCAAGTATCCTTAGCTAGCTCTCTAGTTAGAATAATTTTATATTTTAGTGTCAAAAAGCTAAAGTTTCAAAAACCCATCTTCGAGGTAAGAAAAGTTTTTTTTTTTTTTTTTTGGGTAGGGGGGGGGGGGGGGGGGGGGGGGGGGGGGGGGGGGGTTGTGTTTGTGGAAGGGCGGGTATTCATAGTTGAAGTTCTGTCTTGAGTTAATGTTTACGTGATGAATGATGTGTAAGAGATGCATGGGACCAATTGTAATTGTGATAGATGACTTTATCTATGTGTTAGAGTTTAATAATTAGGTTCTTGGTGATAGTCATTGAATGACCTAATAACTTACTAGTCACTGATCCAACTGACATGAAAATACTATGGAGAGCCATTATGTCTTGATATGTGGCTTTTTTGGAATGCCATTTTCTCCATATGAGAAGAAGGTAAGTGACATCACTAAAGTAGCTAGTCTAAGTGATTATAGCTGCAAGCATGTTAGGTTTGAAATGAGGAATATTTTGAAGTTTGAGGAGAGTACCAAGTTGGGGTAAAAGAATGATTTTGGAAGATGAAAACATTGATTTGGACAATGGGAAGGATTGGATGAAGATCCTTAGGTTAGTTGGACCAATTAAGAATCTTTAATTGCTCAATTTTTGTAGGATTGGATAGTCTTGATTTAATGTATTAATAGCTTCCAATGGACTTTAGCATGCTAGTTTTAACACTAAATATCGAGTGGAAGGCCTGTAAACCACCTTTGTAGCATTGTTTATCTTACAGTTATTATATAAAATAGAAGAAATTATATTGTAATCAATAAGAAATATTTTATAGTAAAAGAAATGCTATCTTTAACTAACTTTAACCCAACTTGTCTTCATTTAAATTTTTTTGTTAAATTTATTTTGCTTGATTTAACATTAATATATAAACACATTTTTTTAAAGAATAAAGCTACTTTTTCCAACTCTTATCCTACATAAAAAAACAAATATGCTAGCGACATGTTACAGCTATTAATTTATTATTTAAGATTATATTATCATTTTAAGAGTCAAATTTTTGTGTTAATATCTCATTAGCATTCTAATGAAGATTGCCATATAAATTTTAAAAAAGTCACCAACATATTAAAACTTTTATTTTATAAGAACTATGAAATGAGTTCATTATTTGAGTCCATTGTTGTCAGATGATTAAATAGCTATCAAAGACTCTCACACTGATGCATGGAATAGAGTGTTGAATTAGGCGAATTAAGATGGAGATTTATTAGAGCATTCAGAAGTTTCTAGAATAATGGAATGATAATTTGTTCTTCATATTCTTAAAATAGGCTTTCATTGTTTGCTTGACTTTATTTAGTTGTGAATAGATTTTTTTTAACAACAACTTTAATAGGCTTTTTTATTCTCCCATTGGCCCACCTTCCTTAATAGGCTAATCCTAATTTGGTGCTTTAGGCTTCGTTTGTGATAGCTTTCTTACTGCTTTCTAAAGTAGCTTTCTAGTACAAAAATTTCTAGAAATTTTTGTGCTAGAAATCTTCTTTAAAAAGCAGTAAGAAAGCTGCCTCAAATGAAGCCTTAGTATGTGAGATCATAATCGGCTTATTACTAATAGGTTAAAGAAAAATATACTAGTAATCATCTAAGGAATTTTATATATATATATATATATATATATATATATATATATATATATATATATATATATATTGGTGTTGAAATTTGATTCTGAGTGAATAATTTGTTAAGAAAATCAAGTTGAACATTTGAACCCCTATAAGCTAATTTTGCTTGATTAGCTTATAAAAAGCTCTTATCTTATAAATAATAGTATTTAATTAAAAGTTACTTAATTAATTAATAATAATAATTTAAGGAAAGATTACAACATAAAAATTGTGTTGATTCATCTAAGACCACCATCTCATCGGAACTTTGCCGTCCACTTACCATGAATTGTCCCTCTCTCTCGCTGACACAGAGAGAGAGAGAGAGAGAGAGAGAGAGAGAGAGAGAGAGAGAGAGAGAGAGAGATTATACATGTTAAATTTATTTGAATCTATATTTACTTGCTAATTGCTTGAATTTTAGTTGACTTAGAAATCAAATTTGCTTTCCTTTGGCTTAGCAATTATCGCTAAAGATTAGTTAAATTCAACTAAGCTCACACAATGATCCCCTTACTAAGAGAGAAGAAGATATGAAGAGATGGAGAGAGAAAATGAGATTAAGCTAGCTAAAACTTACATAAAGAACATCACCACTCATGATGTTCTAGTCTTCCTTTTGATACTTCTTTCTTGCAAATCTCCACTCATAAGCCTTGTTGCTTGATTGATTCCTCCTCAAAAACCTATTTGGATACCTATATGTAATTTTGTTAGAGGATTATTGCATTACTCATTATTAGATACTAGAATTCACTTTAGTACACCCATAAATATATGTAGAGATAGAGAAATTTGGTCTATTTCATAGGCTTTAATTGACAACTCATTCATAATCCAATCATATAAATAAAGATGACAAGAAATTTTTGCATTTTTCCTTTTTGCATGAAAACTAAAGAGAACATGTATAGCTAAAATAATTTTTAAGTAGTTATAATCATAAATTATAAAAAACTATGCCTTTTCAAAGTTTAATATTTTAATTTTAATTTAAATATTTTTAATTTATTCCGAACAATTTAATACAAAAAATATTATATAAGATATAATTTATCTCTAAATTCTTCAAGTGAATGATAACACCTCAGTTTTGAAAGACCTTTGTTTGAGATAGCTTTCTTACTGCTTTCTAAAGTGGTTTTTTTAGTATTAAAAATTTTTAGAAAACAGGAAGAAAGTTGTCTCTAGCGAAGCCTATGCTTGTTTGGAACAGCTTTCTTATTACTTTATAAAATGATTTCGAGTAAAAATAAATTTTGAACTAGAAATTTTACGCTAAAAAACTATTTTAGAAAGCATTAAGAAAGCCATCCCAACTGTAGTCTTGAGTAGGGGTGTCAATTTCGGGTCACGGGTTGAGTTCGGGTTGACCCGGAACTGACCCGGGTTCAAACAGGTCAACCCTAACCCGACACGGGTAGACAAATGGGTCGGAAATCCGAACCCAGACCCAACCCGGCGGGTTGTCGGGTTGACCCGACCCGACCTGGTTTTGGGTTATGCCGTCGGAACGATGGCGGGCGGACTGCGGGGAGGGGGGTGGATGCGGGCAGCGAGCGAGGGCAGCGGGCGGGGGCAGTGAGCGAGGGTAGCGGGCAGCTCGGGCAGGGGCAGCGGACGTGACACGCGGGGGCAGCGGTCGCAATGCACGGGCGCGCGGGGCAGCGTGTAGGGACAGCTGGCAGCGCGGGCGGGGGTAGCGGTCGGAAATCCAAATTTTTTAAATTAAACGGGTTTTCGGGTTGACCTGGTAACCCACCGGGTCAACACGAACCCGACCCATTTTTCAAACAGGTCGAATCCGGGAACCCAAACCCGACCCGTTTTGAAATTGGGTCGGGTCCAACACGGATTTTCCGGGTCGGGTCCGGGTCGGATTTTCGTGTCGTGTCAAATATTGACACCCCTAGTCTTGAGGCAATTTTTTTTATTGTTTTTTTTTTAAATAACTTTTTAATATAAATTTTTTAAAAGTAATAAAAAAAATAATGACAAAAAATGTCCTAAATGAAGCCTTAAAGCTATTCTATAGCTCTCAACATAAATTTGGTTACGTCATACAAATATTCTAAAATCAGAATTCAATATCTTCAAGAAAGGTTGAACTACACCAATTTGTCTAAGTATGGAATAATAAGCTCGGCCATGCATATGCGACAAGCAACAATTAATGCTCGTGAGAAACGTTAATCTTCTTATAATAATGTTAAAGAGAGTTTCGAAGCTTTGACTTGCGACATTACACATAAAAGATCGAGGTGATATTCATCAAATGAACGGTGGTCGGTGGAACTTTTAGAAGGAAAAAAGAAATATGGTTGGAATTCAATTAGGACGCTCGTGAGGATGGTGCTCTTAAAAAAATTAAATGAGAATTAAATACTTCTTAAACTTGTTATGATTAGGACAATCATCTGATATTTTTATATTTTAAGTATTTTGTGTAGGATTAAACTCATAATCTAATGTGTCTTATATGACAATTGGTTTGGATGATTTATGATTTTATTAACAAAATGTTGTGTGTAAGCATATGAACAAAAAATGCAAAAAATTTGATTGTTGATGCATATGCATTGAGGTTCGAATGATGGCTCGAGCCAAGTGATCCCAATTCAGTGGATGTCCTGAGAATGAGGAAGACAACAATATCAAAGGATATAAACTGAGTAATCTATAAGTAAATTGAGAAGGAGAAGGTTGGAGGAGTGGATGTTTGTCCCTGATGGGATAGTTGGGATGAGGGACGGTGGCGAGCCTCTTGTAGGTGAATTGGTTAAACATTGGTCGTTAAAGCCGCATGATAGACAATAACATCTTAAGGGGTCAAAAGGAATAATGTCAGGATTGTTGAGAGGAAAGGGTGATCGTGCATTAGTGAGCAGGGGTGCGAGCTCGTGTTGTGGTATGAGGAAACAATATTGCCTTTTGGTTCAAACCACAAATCTGGTTTGAACAAATTATAATGATCGACTACGATTCTTATAAGCAGTTCACAAATACAAACATTTATCTCTCATTGGGATTATTTTTATCTAAATACTTTGAAAGATATTTGATCAAATAAAAAAATATAACAAGAATAACAGTTCAAATTGATGTATCAAGAGAGATAAAAAGATGCATACATTTTATATAGTACTAAATATTGATGAAATATTTGAGTTAGACATTTTTAAAATTAAAATCAAGATAACCCAAACTTTGATATCTACAAACTCACAGTTGTGATGAATATCTCAAATTATTTCAATAGCATTAATACTAATGTTGATGTCTAACTTGACCAACATTGATATATGATGCCCATATCAACAATAAATTAAGATCCATCTTTGATATATAATGTCCATCTTTGGACAACTTTTTATTATTTTTTAAAGCAAATTTTAAGTATAAAAATTTTTAATTCAAAAATATTTTATACTAAAAAAATATTTTAGAAAATAATAATAAAATTATCGCAATCAAAACCTAAATTTATTTTGAGTTAAATATAATATGAATTTTAATTAATTAATTGTACATTATTACATTATAAAATAAATTCAATTATTATTAAATTTATTGTTTCAGAAAATTCTCTCTCCGATTTTCTCAAGCAGACAATAAGTCAGGTTTTAATCCAAAAATAGTAAAATTTCGATAAAAATCAAATGGTGACGTTGAGCTGACCCATTTAGATATCTGCGGTGAAATAAAGCTCCACGTAGTACGAATTTGGCATCCAACTGGAGTGTCAAAACTCAATGAACGGGGGACCATAGTGCAAACTAATGTGCTTGTGACACTTGTCAATCAATTACTGGCTGTCCTTTGTCGGCACAGTATCTCCTGTCGTGTTACGATGAGCCTGCGACAGTTTCGTATGCGATTTTATGGATCGTCCGTGCGCAGTTACAGACTCCCATTTATATGGTCCAGTATCTATGCGCAGAAAAAATTACTTATAATATTCTTATCAAAATTTTACCCTATAAAACGAATAATTATTTGATTTCTTAGAACTTAGAAGTGTAAATTTAATTCTTCTCACTTCCAATCACTTATGAGTAGAATTTTTTACTTTACTTGTTGGTTGGAAAGTAAAGTGGCGCATTCAATTTCTTAGATTTACAATCGCCAACACTTTAACATATTGGATTAGAGGTGCAATTATACCTAAGTCCTGCTGCAAAATTATTGATAGATTGTGTTCTAAATTTTTGTATCATGGTTCTACGGTGGGAAAGAAGACATCTGGTAGCTTGGCATAACACCTCTTTACCTATGTGCTATGGTGGATTGGTGATCCCAGATTTTCAATCTTTATCCCACGGTTTCGGCTGTTCTTTTATCTGGAGGTTCTATAATTCAGACTCTTTGGCTCCTAACTGGTTTATACTCAAATATACCTCTTCTTGGATGCCCAACTCCCCCTCTCCTTCTAAGTTTTGGAAGTTCATTCAAGGGCTTGCTGTTAAAATTAAAGAGAACATTTATTTTAGGGTGAAACTGTGAACTACAAGCTATTTATGTTTTGGGACCCTCGGGTGGGTGGAAAATCTTTATCAGAGCTTATATCCCCTTTACCTTGGCAAGCTGCATGCATTAATGATTATACTGTTGGGGGGAGCTGGTGCTTACCAGATTGTCTCGATGACTGTGCTATACAAGATATCCTAAGCATCCCTATATCTAGTTCACCTTCGGTTGTTTTCCACTGGATGGGTTGTACCAATTCTGCTTTTAAATTTTTAGACGTCACTTCTTTCATGATATGCCAAAAGTGGAATGGTCTAAATTTATCTGGCATAAGAGAGCTGCTCTTAGATTTTCGTCTTATGCTTGGCTTTTGATTCGTAATGGGCTTAAAATTGTTGATGTTCTAGTTAAGAGAAACATTATCATCCACCCTACTTGCCCACTTTGCCTGCTTGAAGAGGAAAATAGTTCTGATATGTTTTTCCTTTGTGACTTCTCTTTCGCGATAATTTGCCAACTTATGCCAGTGTTGAATTGTTTCATGTTTAGACCTTCCCTGCTGCAGGTTTCAATTTCTGGAGGATTATGGGGATTACAACAATTATGAGAAAAACTTCTATTTTTTTGGTGATTTGTTGTGTTATCTATTATATTTGGAGGGAACGTAATGACAGAAGATTTGCCGGTTTAAACTCCTCCTCCACTGTTTTATGCAGCAAATTAGTTATTTTTATTTCTTCTAAGGTTGCTAAGTGGAAAAATGCTGATTTGCTCGAGGCCACTTTTTCGGCGTGCTTTAATTGAGGTTTTGGTTTTCTGGTCGCCGTGGGTCTTGGACAATGATGTTCGGAACCTGCTATGTTTTTTTGCTCCTTATGGATGGCAAATTGTTTATGCTCGCTGGCTGTATTTCTTGTGGCCTGGCATGTTTTTTTGCACCCTATTCATCCGCCCGTGTTTTGTCCTCTTGGCAACCAGGGACACGTTCTTCTTTGTGTGACCGGTTATTTGGACACCTGACAAATCTGGATATGATGTTTTGCTTGTTCGGTAGCAGGTTCCTATTCTCCTGAGTCCCAATGTCATGCCTGTTAAATTTTGTTTCTTTTTTCTTGTTTTTGTTGGTTCTTTCATTGTAATTGATTATTGTTTGTGATTTTTTTGGCTGCTTTTGTTAGGCTCTTTTTGTTAGTCTATAATTTTTTGGTATATTAATATACGGGCTTTGTCCCAAATTTTTCCAAAAAACTGTAATATAAAATTATTGTATTTATTTTAAAATAAATTAAATATTTTTAATAAATTTTTTAAAAAAATTCTAAGACAAATTAAATGATAAGAGTAAAATTTTAATTCATAAATTTAATAATAAATTGTTTAATTTTTATCAACTAAATAAATTTATTTAAAATATTTATGGCTCAATAGTTAAAATATATTTCTCCAAAATTATGATTTTAAAACGCATATTTTAAAATTTAATACTCAATATTATAAAAAAAATTAAATTTATACACCCACTCTTGCACCTAATGACCTAATTGAACTAAGGCACATGTATGGGACAGTTGACGTTAGATATCATCATACTAATTTTTTTTTTTTTTTTGGTAATTAATCCTTTATATGAAATTAAGCCAGATATAAAGGATTAATTACCCCCCCCCCCCCCCCCCCCCCCCCCCCCCCCCCCCCCCCCCCCTCTCTTCAAAATTTACAAAATAATTGTCAAATTTGATCATTTGAGGAGTTGGAGCATTAAATTTTTGTATGTTGATGGGATTCTAGAGCCCAAGTACTATTTACAACAATTATAATGACTACGTTAAGTCTTATGATACTTTCCTTTTCGACTTTTTTTTATAAATAATTATGTGTTTCTTAATTTCCCACTTTATTTATGTTTATGATTGACTATGTTTATTTTTGTTTATTGCTAAGATGATCATAATCTCTCTCTTATCACATAACTTTCAAGCAATTATAATTTCACCATAAAAAGTCAATACACGCACAAGGAGAGAGAGAGAGAGAGAGAGAGAGAGAGAGAGAGAGAGAGAGAGAGAGAGAGAGAGAGGAGAGTATTATTTATAGCAATATCAATGCTTTTTTTTTTTTAAGCAAAGAGAGTGGTTTAAATTAGGGGTGTCAATTTCGGGTCACGGGTCGGGTTCGGGTCGGACCCGGAACTGACCCGGGTTCAAACGGGTCGACCCTAACACGACCCGGATAGGTAAACAGGTCAGCAATGCGAACCCGAACCCGACCCGGCGGGTTGCCGGGTTGACCCGACACGACACGAGCGAGTGACGCGGGCGAGCGACGGCTGCGACGCGGGCGCGCGGTGCGAAGCGGGCGCGCGGTGCGACGCGGGCGCACAGTGCGGGCGAGGTCGCGGGAGGTGCGACGCGGGCGCGCGGTGCGGGCGAGCGTGGCAGTCGCGGGGAGCGACGCTGGCAGGGCTTCAAATGGGTTTCCGGGTTGACCCGGCAACCCGCCGGGTCAACCCAAACCCGACCCATTTTTTAAACGGGTCGAATCCGGGAACCTGAACCCGACCCGTTTTAAAAACGGGTCGGTCTAACCCGAAAATTTCGGGTCGGGTTTTCGTGTCGTGTCAAATATTGACACCCCTAGTTTAAATCGCCACTAATTAAATTCCGACGATTATCAACTACTGTAAATCCGTCATATTTGGGTTCACTGGAAAAGCTTTCTCAACGGTTCGGGAGTGCTATGGCATGATGGATTTAGCAGCGATTTTAGCGGGTGTTTAAACCGCTGCTAATCTATAAAATAAATAAAATTTGATCCATTGCCCCTACCCCTATCATAGATCTGAACACCACCTACCTCACAACAACGAAAAAGCCTTAAACCATTCGCAATGAGCACTCATCATCCCAAACAGTCGTGAAAATCTAAAGCATTGGTTTTCATGCCGCCGTTATATTCGCTGTGAAAATCTCAAAATTTTATAATACTTTTTAGAATGAGTTAAAACCGCGGCATATACCACTCTATAACGACAGTTTACAAATCGCCACTAATAACTAGCTACTACAAAAATCCCTGTAGAGAGAGAGAGAGAGAGAGAGAGAGAGAGAGAGAGAGATTGTTCATTAATTTAACGGTGGAAGGTTACAAAAATCAAATTAAATTTTTCAAGCATCTTAAAGACATACAATATAATTTTAATATATTAAATTGTGTAGTAGTAGTAACTCATTTATTTATTGAACTAGCTTTAACTAACAATCAATATTATTTTTTTCTTTTTTCTTAATGATTAATTAGACCACCAATTTTCTCTTAGGTTGTAGATCAACACCTTTAATCTTGATATTGCACATAAAAATGAATATAACATAATAAATTAATCATGTGTAGAATATTTTCTTTCGCATTTAAAAATTTTTGTATAATCAATCTCAGCTAAATAAAATAAATTTTGATAAAATCATCCTCAAATAAAAAGTGTATTAAGTTAAATTTTTATTAATTAAAATTCAGGCCCTTTACAAAGGAGAAATATCTTGTCATGATGATGCTATTAGATTTGTTACAAAATAAATATAATAAATAATATATAAAAAGTCATCAAAATTTTTATTATACTTGCTGTAAATTGGTCATATTTTAGATTATATTGCTTTGTAAGACACAATATCTATGTAAATCTATATATATAGCTTATAGGGTGATGTATGTAAGATGCCCTCAATGAGAAATTAAATCAATAAAGCCTCCCTCCTTTCCCTATCTCTCTCTCTGCCAAGAAGCTCAAGCATCCTCTCAAGAATTTAATAACAAGTGGTATTAGAACCTAGAGGAGCTAATCGGGCAAAGGAGGAAGAAGACGATTTTTTTTTAATCAAGAAAGAGGCGGAGTCGCTAGAGCTGGTTGAGTAGGAGGGTCAACGACAAGTTGGTTGCAACAAAGGGAGGCGAGATTCTCGAATCCGTTTGTGTGTGATGTCGAGGTTGGATATAGGCACTAGAGGTCCTGGTCGATTCGATCCGAGGCGAGGTTGCGGGTTTGCGCACTCAAGGCAGGCAAATAAGTTGTGTTTGGGTTCGCGCGGAAGGCAGGATCAGCTTGCACCGTGTAGTGCACACGTAGGCGGGCCGGAACTGGCTCATGAGGGGTGCGAGGTTGGCTACGAGGGACTCCGTGTGGTAGTGGGAGCCACGGGCGGTTGTGGGAGTTTGATCTCGTATAGGTCGCGGAGCACGCGGAGAGAAATAGAGGGGCCATGGGAGTGCGGAGCACATGATTGGGCTGAATTGAACTAGAGGTCGAAGATTGAAGATTTTATTCTTGATTAAAGATCGATTTATATCTTTTGAGGTGGAGCTTCCGAGTTAGAATGTGGGCAGATCCGTGAATAGTGTCATTCAGATTTATTTTGTTGAAGCGGGCACCAAGCTCGGGATTGAAAGGGCGACTTGTGCAAGGTCGCAGATCAGAGAGTCCATTGTTGCTGGGGGAAGACAGGCGAGCCTAAAGGTGCTTGGTGATGGAGCGTGGGCATGCCTTGCAGGAGTTGAATCTGCACAAGGGCAAGAACTTGTGAATCACAAGAGAAACAATGATGGGTGCATGTGCGCGTGGGTTAGATGCGCTGGAGCACGAGCTAGAGCTATGGATTGGAACGCATAGCGGAGGCCGAATGCGAGTAGGATTGGGCTTGGTTTAGCAATTTGGTTCATGGAGTTAATGCAGTGAGCTAGCCAGTTAGATCAAAACAGGCAAGGATTCTTACGAATAAGTGGTTCTTTAATCCTTCATTGTAAAATATGACCAAAATAGAGATTGTTGTAAATTAGTCCAATTTTAGATTATATTAATGTTTTGCAAGACACATCACCTATGTGTGTGTGTGTGTGTATATATATATATATATATATATATATATATATATATATATATATATAAAGGTGTGATCTTACTTATAAGCCCTGCTTTAAAAAAAAAAGCCTATTTTACACTAATTTAAAACAATTAAAATAGTAAAAATATAAAGCCTTCACCGAAGAAAAACGACACCAATTAAAGAATTTTTGTATAATCAACATAGATGGTATTGAAATGAATATATATATATATATATATATATATATATATATATATATATATATATATATATATATATATAATTTGGCACATAGTATCGCTAGTAAGTCATCATTACTAAAAATATTACATCATTTAAATAATTTACATAGATTTGAATAATACTTATATTATCATAATTAGCCCTCTAGTTTCATGCTCATTCAATCTTTGAACCTTAATGTTTTTTTTTTCATTGATTCCTCATCCGATCTAATTCTAACATCACTAATTACACATAAGCAAACATATCATTAATACATAAAAAATTCATAAATATATGACTTACCAAAAATTGACCTAATATTATGAGTCAGTCAGAGTTCTTCAATATTCTAATATATGTGAGTAAATCTTACTAAAAGTATTGACTTATCAACACTAACCCTAACTAATTATGATATCATACTATATATTTGCTACAGCTAAACTAACCAAATACCCACAGAGAGATCAGAGTGAGAGAGAGAGAGAGAGAGAGAGAGAGAGAGAGAGAGAGAGAGAGAGAGAGAGAGAGAGAGAGGACATGGTGGGAATGATGATGAGAGCTTTATTTCTTCTTTAGGAGGAGGAGAAAAAAGCATTGTGTGGTGGTTGCTAATTTAATTTGATGGACACTGAGCAATACATCACTGTCTTTAACAACTCTACATAGATTTTTATGGTGAAGGTGCTGTTGGTGTTCTTTACAGCACAGTTTGTCGGACCGAAAATCGCTGGATCCACCCACTAATTAGAAAGAGAAAGAGGGAGAAGCTGTTTGGCTGGCTATTGAGAGGTAAAGTTGGACTCTCGTGGTCACGTTGCTTTCAGCTATTTTGACTATTTGGCTTTTCATAATAAAAACGGATCCCTATCTACGTATGCTATCTCACCAATCCTCATAAGATTCTCTTTAATTATTTTATATTTAAATTTATACATCACATCGAATATTTATGTATGATGGTTATTATAATTATTGCATCTTGAAATATATATTTGTGGCGGTAGAAAGCTAAAGTTTAGAAGATCTATAGTATACGGATAAATAAAAGAGTAGGTGTAATATTAATCATAAGATACATTAAGTTTTTTACGTGAAAAATTCTAAAAAGGAGAAAAATAAGTGGCCCGACCCAGTTTGAATTAATCCGCTAATTTTGGAGGTTTATTGTAAATAATGCCCCTCTACGTAGGAGGGTGCTGGCTTAATATAACAAATATACATCATAGTTTTTATCAAATTGGAGTGTTGTCCTATTCATTCGGTTGGTAGGGTTAGCATATGATGGAGGTCAGAAGGGCCGTAGTCGACTGACGATGGTGGTCGGAGTGATCGTAGTTGGCAAACGACAAAGGTTAGAAGGATTATTGTTGTTGATGGGCGACGATGGTCGGAGTGGACTGTAATAATCTACAAAGCAACCGTGGTCAGAGTGACCATAGTCGGCAGACGACAGAGATCGGAAGGACCATAGTCGGCGGGCGATGGAGGTCAGAGTAGTGGACCATAGTTGGCGGGCGACGGAGGCGGAAGGACCATAGTCAGCAGGCAAAGGTGGTCAGAGTGATCGTAGTCAATGAGCAATAGAGATCAAAAGGATCATAATAAGCGGGCGACGCTAGTCGAAGTGGATCATAATCGACATGTGACGGAGGTCGGAAGGACCGTAGTAGGTGACGATAGTCGAAGTGGACCGTAATGGGCGGGCAATGGAGGTCGGAAGGACTGTAGTCAGTGGGTGACAGATGTCGAAAGGACCGGTTGATGACATTGGTTGAAATGACCATAGTCGGTGAGCGACGGTGGTCGGAAGGACCTTAGTCAGGAGGCAAAAGGAGGTCAGAAGGAAAGTATTCTACAGGCGACCGAGGTCGAAAGGACCAAAATTGGCAGGCAACAGTGGTATGAGTGGACCATAGTTGGCAAAAAAATGGTGGTTAGAGTGATCTTAATCGATAGACGATGGAGGCTCGAAGGACTGTAGTTTGCGGGCAATGGTAGTTGGAGTATATCGTAGTTGGTGGGCGACGGTGGTCGTAGTGACCATAATCGGTATGCGACGGAGAGGTTAGAAGGACCATAGTCCACGGCGACGGTGATCAAAGTGGACCGTAGTTGACACGAAATGGAGGTCAAAGTGGATCTAGTCGGTGAACGACAGAGGTCAAAGCTGTAATATCTCGTTTCCTTACTGTTCCTCTCTGATTTGGATTTTCCTCCCAGAATCGGCCAGGACGAAATTTGGATCGTCCAGGCCGATCAGTGCATTGAAAACAGCTGATTTCTGGAGCCATTTCTGGACAGAATCGTCCAGGACGATATTGAGATCGTCCAGGACGATTTGCACTGTTCCTAAAATCGTCCTGATCATCGCCCTGGAGTATCGGCCAGGACGACCAGAATTGGTCTGATCGTCCAGGCCGATCGAGACGATCGGCCAGGCCGATCCATGTATGATATAAGGAAATGAGCTCGTTTTGAGGAGAGAGAAAATCATTTATAAAAATCAGATATTTTGTAGAGAGAGAAAGAGAAAGGAAAGAGAAGAGGAAGTTGATTTTCGGAGACCGCGGAGCGCTTTTCGTCCGACGCTGCTGTTGGGGAAAGTGAAGATCTCGTGGTAAGGACTCCGAACCCTGTTTCTGTTTTCAGAGATTTTGTGTTTTGACCGAGATATGATTTGTTTTGTGTTTTCGTAGTCGACTTTTCGACCTGATTTTGATTTGACAAGACTTTCACCGCACAACTTTTGGTATGTCATAGATATGATTATTGTACACGATTTGACTGTATTCTACGAAGATTTTACCGGTCGGAATTGATTCTACGAGATTTTAATCGTTTATAATCGAATAGAAAATAATCGGGACCTGATTTGATTTGGATTTTATAGATCGATAGTCTTGTATTGATGTTATTGATATTCCTTTGTAATTTGGATAGATTTGGAAACTGTGTCTTTTTGCAGGATTTTTGTGTAAATTTGACCGACTACCGTTATGCTGCCCGATTTTCGTACGATTCCTGAATTGTATGAAATTGATAGATTGATTAGATATGGATATGACTATTGATATGATTGCTTTAATATTGACTATTGAATTGCTTATTGATTGAATTGACTATTGATACTGATCGCAAGTGGAACCTGGTTGAACATTGGTGGAGATTGATATTGATACCTGTACAGGATGGTGGGCCGACGGGCTTTCCTTTAAACATTGATTATTGATTATTGAAGGGAGATATAAGGAGTTTATTGATATGCCGACGGGCGAAAAGAGTGACGGCTCTTATTGATTGAACCAATGTATTATCTACAACAGCAATATGGATTCTACAACAGCAACATGACCAGTAGATTGTACTTGTTCAGTATATAGTATTGAATTGCATGTTTACTGTTTTGATTTATAGATTCCTGTTTTAACGACTTTGATTGGATTTACTAGATCGTACGATTTCATTGATTTCACTGATTGATTCCTGTGCATCGACATTGAGCATTGATATAGAAATGGATAGAGATAGATATTGCATTGATGGCATGGACATCGTACTACTGCTTATAGATTCATCGTATTGCTGCTTATAGACTTATAGATTCACTGTCGCTACTGTTCTTCACTGTATTGACTGTTTTATAGATCTATTGCTTCGTATCGCCTTTCTCGATTGATTTGGATTGAATAGATCGTATTGATTTGATAGCATCGATTTAATTGACGACGTTGATCGATTCTATTGATTTATCGAATTGCCTGCTACTGCATTGATTAGTTTTATCGACTATTGATTTCCGCTGCATTGACTCATTGACCATTGATTGATTCAGATTGATGGATTGACATGCATATTGATTACATTGCCGTGCTCTGATTTCAGTTATAGGTATTAGGTGACCTGCTGGGCTTTGTAAAGCTCATTATATGTGGTTGATATTTTCAGGTCAGGGCTCGGGAGCAGGAGATAGGCATTGATCCAGATCTACAGGTTTTTAGTTCTTTTGACAGATAGATGATTCTTTTGTACTCAGGACAGGATAGTTTCCTTTCTTGTATTGATAGTGTAGTTCCTGAGTATTGTACATGATGTTTTGAGTTATGAATCGACTGTTATATTGATGTTTTAAATGTTAGAAATGTCTGATGGAACGCTTACTGAAGGTTTATAGATAACTCTGGTGAATTGTTGTGCAATTGATTGACATTCTTTCCAAGTTAGATCTTGGGGCGTGACAAGTTTGGTATCAGAGCAATGTTATTGGAAGAATGAATTGTTACCAGAGTTGTAGGTTTGGATTGAGAGATTGGGTAGATTGGGTAGCTTTAAGAGCTTCATTGGCATACATCCTTGCATATGTGTATCATTTGTTCTGAATTGTGCAGGTGAAAAGATATGGATCCTCCGGCAGAATCCAGTGTACCGAATGAGCAACACAGCGCATCTCCAGCACCTTCAGAGAGTATGATGCAGTTAGCTACTGCGATTGCACATGTTATGGGGGATGCTCAGAGCAAGATGAGTGGGAGCAAAGAGGAAGAAGTTGACAGACATTTACAGATGTTCCACAAGCTGAAGCCTCCGTTGTTCAAAGGGGCTGTAGGACCACAGGCTGCTGAGGATTGGATAATGAGGATAGAGAAGATTTTTGATAGCATGCAGTGTCCGGGGAACAGGAAAGTACCATTGGCAGTATTCATGTTGGAGAGTGAGGCAGAGAGATGGTGGATTGGACAGCAGAGAGAGAAATTCCAGGGGAAGACCAATGCTGAGATCACCTGGGATGAGTTCACTACAGTGTTCAGGATGTGGTTTGTACCACCGTCAGCTCAGCGACAGATGCAGGAAGCATTCATGAGATTGGAGCAAGGCCGCAAGTCAGTGATGCAGTACGAGTCCGAGTTTACTGCACTTGCGAGGTACGCTGCTCACTTGATTCCTACTTCTGAAGACAAGTGTTATAGATTTCTGCACGGATTGAATAGAGAGCTGAGGCAACCACTTGTACCTTTTCGGATCCACGAGTTTTCTGAGCTAGTGGAGCGGGCCCGATTGATAGAGATTGAGTTGTCGGCACCAGTATCGAGGTACGAGGATACCAGGAGGAGAAGAGATGAGGTACGACGAGATGATTCCAGAGATAGAGAGAAGAGAAGCAGGTATGAGGGTTCGAAGGGATCTGCATCGGGATCTGCGTCACGATCTGCATCGATAGTATCATCTGGTGGTTCTGGTACATGCAGTCATTGTGGCAAACGACATGCAGGTCAGTGCTACCTATTGACGGGACAGTGTTTTCACTGTGGACAGCAAGGACACAGAGCAGCAGAGTGTCCTCAGAAAGGACTGGGTGGAAGGACTGACACGGGTACAGGACAGCAGAGGACTGTTGCCTCGAGAGCCTACAGTGAGAGATCAGGGAACCGGATGGATGATAGGACTGTCAGAGACCAGAGGGAGACAGTTGCGCCACGACCTCCAGTGGTGCCACGCATCTACAGTCTACAGAGTTTACAGCATCAGGATCAGCAACGACCAGAAGATTCTACTGGTAAGATTGATTTGACTAACCGATTGATATTGACATATGAACATCGCATATTGACATTTGATTGATTGCATTGTGTGTTCTGTATGGATTTCGACGAGTTTTGTTTTGGATTTGGATTTGATCGATTTGGTTTGCTTCGTGTTTTGCTTCGTACCTTTAGGGAAATGTCGGGACGACATTTTTCTAAGGTGGGGAGATTGTAATATCTCGTTTCCTTACTGTTCCTCTCTGATTTGGATTTTCCTCCCAGAATCGGCCAGGACGAAATTTGGATCGTCCAGGCCGATCAGTGCATTGAAAACAGCTGATTTCTGGAGCCATTTCTGGACAGAATCGTCCAGGACGATATTGAGATCGTCCAGGACGATTTGCACTGTTCCTAAAATCGTCCTGATCATCGCCCTGGAGTATCGGCCAGGACGACCAGAATTGGTCTGATCGTCCAGGCCGATCGAGACGATCGGCCAGGCCGATCCATGTATGATATAAGGAAATGAGCTCGTTTTGAGGAGAGAGAAAATCATTTATAAAAATCAGATATTTTGTAGAGAGAGAAAGAGAAAGGAAAGAGAAGAGGAAGTTGATTTTCGGAGACCGCGGAGCGCTTTTCGTCCGACGCTGCTGTTGGGGAAAGTGAAGATCTCGTGGTAAGGACTCCGAACCCTGTTTCTGTTTTCAGAGATTTTGTGTTTTGACCGAGATATGATTTGTTTTGTGTTTTCGTAGTCGACTTTTCGACCTGATTTTGATTTGACAAGACTTTCACCGCACAACTTTTGGTATGTCATAGATATGATTATTGTACACGATTTGACTGTATTCTACGAAGATTTTACCGGTCGGAATTGATTCTACGAGATTTTAATCGTTTATAATCGAATAGAAAATAATCGGGACCTGATTTGATTTGGATTTTATAGATCGATAGTCTTGTATTGATGTTATTGATATTCCTTTGTAATTTGGATAGATTTGGAAACTGTGTCTTTTTGCAGGATTTTTGTGTAAATTTGACCGACTACCGTTATGCTGCCCGATTTTCGTACGATTCCTGAATTGTATGAAATTGATAGATTGATTAGATATGGATATGACTATTGATATGATTGCTTTAATATTGACTATTGAATTGCTTATTGATTGAATTGACTATTGATACTGATCGCAAGTGGAACCTGGTTGAACATTGGTGGAGATTGATATTGATACCTGTACAGGATGGTGGGCCGACGGGCTTTCCTTTAAACATTGATTATTGATTATTGAAGGGAGATATAAGGAGTTTATTGATATGCCGACGGGCGAAAAGAGTGACGGCTCTTATTGATTGAACCAATGTATTATCTACAACAGCAATATGGATTCTACAACAGCAACATGACCAGTAGATTGTACTTGTTCAGTATATAGTATTGAATTGCATGTTTACTGTTTTGATTTATAGATTCCTGTTTTAACGACTTTGATTGGATTTACTAGATCGTACGATTTCATTGATTTCACTGATTGATTCCTGTGCATCGACATTGAGCATTGATATAGAAATGGATAGAGATAGATATTGCATTGATGGCATGGACATCGTACTACTGCTTATAGATTCATCGTATTGCTGCTTATAGACTTATAGATTCACTGTCGCTACTGTTCTTCACTGTATTGACTGTTTTATAGATCTATTGCTTCGTATCGCCTTTCTCGATTGATTTGGATTGAATAGATCGTATTGATTTGATAGCATCGATTTAATTGACGACGTTGATCGATTCTATTGATTTATCGAATTGCCTGCTACTGCATTGATTAGTTTTATCGACTATTGATTTCCGCTGCATTGACTCATTGACCATTGATTGATTCAGATTGATGGATTGACATGCATATTGATTACATTGCCGTGCTCTGATTTCAGTTATAGGTATTAGGTGACCTGCTGGGCTTTGTAAAGCTCATTATATGTGGTTGATATTTTCAGGTCAGGGCTCGGGAGCAGGAGATAGGCATTGATCCAGATCTACAGGTTTTTAGTTCTTTTGACAGATAGATGATTCTTTTGTACTCAGGACAGGATAGTTTCCTTTCTTGTATTGATAGTGTAGTTCCTGAGTATTGTACATGATGTTTTGAGTTATGAATCGACTGTTATATTGATGTTTTAAATGTTAGAAATGTCTGATGGATCGCTTACTGAAGGTTTATAGATAACTCTGGTGAATTGTTGTGCAATTGATTGACATTCTTTCCAAGTTAGATCTTGGGGCGTGACAAAAGCTTACTATGGTCGTTAGGAGATGTTGGTTAGAGAGACCATAGTCGGCATGCGACGAAGGTCAAAAGGATTGTAGTTGGCAAATGATGGAGGTTATAAGGATCGAAGTCAGTTGGTGACGATGATCGAAGTGGACCATAGTCGATGGGCGACGATGATTAGAGTGACTATAATCGACATGCGAAGAAGGTTGAAAGAATCATAGTTGGCGGGCGATAATGGTCGAAGTAGACTATAATCAGTGGGCAACAGTGGTTGGAGTGACCATAGTTGGTAGGAGACGGAGATCATAAGGATCATAGTGAGCAAGCGATAGTGGTCAAAGTGGACCGTAGTCGGTAGGCAACAGAGGTCGGAGTAGATCTTAATCGATGGGAAACGGTGGTCGGAATGATCGTAGTTCACAGACGACGGAGGTAAAAAGGACAATAGTCGGCAGGCAATGGAGGCCGGTTAGAAAGACCGTAGTTTAATAGCGACGGTGGTCGGAGTGGAATGTAGTCGGCGGGCAACGGTGGTCAAGTGGACTGTAGTCAGGAAGTGATGGAGGTCGGAGTGAACCATAGTTTGCGAGCAACAGAGGTTGGAGTGGAATGTAATCGGCAGGAAATGGTTGTTCGAGTGACCATAATCTGTAGGCGATAAAGGTTAGAAGGACTGTAGTCGGTGGGCGACAGTGGTCGAAGTGGATCGTAGTCAGCTTACGAGAGTGATCAAAGTGATTGTAGTCTGTGGGCGACAATAGCTAGGTGGAAGTGCAGTGACAGTCGACACCCAAGTAGAGCTCCGACATCGGGAGGTAGCCAGGTGGAAGTCTGACGGCGGTCGGCGCACAGCCAGGTGGATGGCCGACGATGATAGGCGACCAGATGATGCAAGCTTGAGAATGCAAGAGAGATCTCTCATTTTTCATCTCTTCTTCCTCCCCTTTTGTAAAATGAGGGGTCTATTTATTATTTTTTGGGAGTGGCATGGCTATTAATCAGGGAGAATATCAGGGGCATGTTGGGAGTGTTTTTTACAGACGACTGATATTGATTCTCTCTATCATAGATAGCTTATTGAGCATTTGAGTGTCTTAATGGTGCCATAATTCGATGATCTTGGGCTCGTTGTATTTGTCTTGTTGAGCCCCTCGATCAACTATAAGCATGTCACATTTGAATACCATTTGGTCATCTAATTTATGTTTTAAGCATTCTAAATGTGCTCGGGCTCTTGATTTGGACTCATCCGAGTTCAGAATGGATCGGATTTGGTGTCGTAAGATTCTTCTCTCTGAGATGTTCAATTTGATTATAAGTTTGTTGAATCGAGATTCATACGGCTCCATATTTAATTTTGGAATTCCAATTCAAATTTGCCTCGAGATTCATATTTGATCAAGATAAATACTTTGCTGATATATAAATAATATTTTTTTTAAATAATCAAATTAATGTTTAAGACTTTCTGCGACAACTTTTTAACATAAACAAATATTAAAAATAGAGAAAAGTATTGAGTAAAAGCTATCACAAAGCAAGGAGAAATTATTCTGTGCGGAGTCCGAACTCCAATGAAATAAAATCACGTGACTTTTACACATCATATGTTTAACTTGTATATGGGTGTTTATAAATTTTTCTTATGCACACCTTCTGTACAAGTTGTATATAGAGTGTGTATAAACTACGTGATTTATTTTATTGGAATCAGGCACTACTAAAAAATAAGGCTTTCGCAGCACTTTTTAAGACCTACTGCAGCGGTTTTAACACATGCTAATTTATTTGCAGCGGTTTAAGAACCGCTGCATATCCGCTGTATTTGCTTTCGCTGCAAAGTCTTTAGCAGCGGTTTTATGAGTGCTGCTATAGGTAGGTGTTAGCAGCGCTTTTAGTAGGTGTTAAAACCGCTGCTAAAGGATAAAATTGATTAAAAAAAATATAACACCAAAAAATCAAATTTGGCAACTAGTGTAGCAGGCACATTATCTACTTCATTCAGTGAGCTTTACCCACAAAAGCTGGCTGTAACTTTTTACCGGTAATATAAATAAAAAGTCTAAGGGTATGTGCAAAGTTTGTATCAATAACAAGCCCATCTTCAAAACTCAGCTATTACTAGCACAACAATAATGATAAAAAGAATTAATAAGCAGGCTATCATCATAATTTGCCCCTTCGCTCCAACCTTCTTCATGACCATAATAGCTTTTTTCTGCAACAATAAATCATTTCCTTTGTGAACTACTCGAGACATATCTACCAGATTGAAACAATAGAATGACAGTAAAGGAACATAAGAATTGAAAAAGTGAATAACCTCAATAGCATTAATAACAATACACCTCAACATCAACACAATATAGTGAATAACCTCAATAGCATTAATAACAATACCTTGGTTAGATGAACTTGCTCCCCTGTTTCAAAAGGTGTTTGCTCCAATTCATGGAAAGTAACTTGTAGCTTGTTAATTCCTGAAAATGGGAATGAATAATTCATAAGTGGAAGTGTAAAACACCATATAAACTGAATATCCTCATTACTAATTTCAAAAAGAGTAATAAATTGAATCTCCTCATTACATCCTTATGCTTCAAAAAAGGGATATACTAATCACATTCAAAGCAAATATTTTGGAATTCATACAAAGAATCAGCAAGAATAAACGATTCTTGTAAGTTGCAGCTCCACTTGAGGATCCCAGCTTTTCATTTAAAATCAATATGTAGAATCAGTAAAAACTAAATAACTAACTGGTTGAGACAAAAATCCTTAGGTAAGTAATTATGCATGCTCTTAATTTTACCAAAACTACCAAGCTAATTACCTGTTCAGATAGGTAAACTTTCATCAACAATTCATTCATAATTTTAGTACCCATATCATGTGAACTTTAAACTACCTCAACAAGGGATAATTTAATTAGTGGTAAGTTTTGCTAAGTTGGAAGAAAATAGCTGCACAATCAAGAATTTATTTTTCATGCTCAACAAACAAAAGGAGCTTTTGAAGGGGCTTTTGCACAAACACTTGGAGTGCAGTTTGCTGAGTTGAAGATAACATTAGTGGCAGCATCTCATGGAGGTGCACACATGCAATTAAGATAAGAACAAACAATAGAATCCTTAGAATCATTTAACTAATGGATTTTGAACATATTGGATGAACTTTTTTTTGCAAACTAAATAAAAATAGAAAAAGAAAAATATAAAGTTTGCAATCATAATAAAGCTCCCAGTTTTGAAATTTACAAATAAAAACATTGTTTATTACTGGAGTCATAGTTTGCCGATCCAAAATTAGATTTTGAATAGGATGAAAGACAAAATCAGATAAGGTTGGAAAGATTACCACAAACTTCTACAAGAGAACAAGATTTTAGCTCGATATCAAAGCACCCACAAAGGGCTAGAAAACAATTAAAGTAGCCAAAAAACATAACACGAGGAAGCAATTTAAGCAGATTTGTCTTACTTCTTTGTCGTTTGAACTAATTCAAACTTATTATCTGCAGCCAAACGAAAAAGACAACAAATTGAGAACTGCTTGTATTCGTTTAAGAGAGTATCCAGATGGAAGCCCATACCACCGTCAAATTTGATTTCTTCTTCCTGAGATGAGAAACAAATAATCATGATTGTCTAAAAATTCTGCTGTGAAATCAAAAATAAGAAATTAAAATAAATGTTTTGCCACAATAAATGGGGTTAAGATACCATTTTTTATATGTATACTTCTTCGATAATGATTTCTCGGCGTCAATGGTGAAATGTGTCGGTGAGCTCGATGGCGGCAAAGAGATGGCTATTTGATGGGTTGAATAGTGAGAGAAAGGGAGGGGGAAGAATTGGGGTACGAGCGGAGCTTGTTTGAGAGAAGAAATAACAAACCTGTTCTGTGAATGCTTGAGCGAGAGGGAGTGATCAGGAACGAGATCTGTGGATCCTTGTCCGAGAGGAGTAATCGGGCGAACTAACAAAGAAGGGACGAGTGGAACTTGCATGGGAGGAGGATGAACGGACCTGTGGATCCTTGGCCGAGAGGAGTAATCGGGACCGGCTAGGGCATCGAACTGGCGAACAAAGGGGAAAGAATCAGGCGCGCGCGGGAGATAGCGAGTTTTAGACTTTTAGCATTTCAATTACGTTTAAAACAGCAGCGGTTTTTAAAACCGCTGAAATTAAAATGCTGCTGAAAATATAAATTTTTAGTAGTGAGGATTGACTCTGCACGTAATAGTTTCTCCAAACGAAGCCTAATTCTTTGTGATTTTTGTTTTTTTATTCACCTCGAAGCTGGGTTTTGTTATGGCGAAAATAATTCCGTAATAAAGGTGAAATTTTAGAAATATTATTGTTGCGTCCTGGAGTATTCGCGGCGATAGAGAAATATATAGTTTAACGTCTTAGCATTGTACAAAGATCCAACACACAAGCAGATACCAGAGAGAGAGTAGCATTCATAAGAGACACCAGAGTTTTTATGTGAAAACCCCTGAAAAGGGGGAAAAATCACAGGGCCTGGCCTAGTTTGAATGAATCCACTAGTATTTTTGCAGTCGATTACAAATGAGGCTCTTCTTAGGGAGAATGCCTTGTCTTGATATTACAAATGTACATTATATAGAGCGCATTACATGGTGGGAGTTACAATATAGGCATGTTTGTTTGGTCGGCATAACCACAATCGATAGGATGGAGGTCGAAAAGATCGTTATCTGATGATGGAGATCGGAAGGACTATAGTAGGCGACGGAGGTCAGAAAGACCGTAGTCAGCAGGAGACCGGGGTCTGAAAGATAGTTGTAAGGGGGCAGTACTCCAATAGAAGTTTGGGCGTCAAGTGATGGTCCGACAGAAGGTGAGGGTTTCAGGTGGTGGTCTGGCGAAGCTCCGACGGTGGTCCGATGAAACTCCGGTGGTGGTCCGGCAAAACTCCAGCGGTTATCGAGGAGGAGCTTCTTCCTCATCTTCCTTCTCTTCTCTTCTTATCTTCTTGCTTGGATCCCCTTTTCAAGAGAAATGAGGGGCCTATTTATAGATTTCTAGAGTAGCATGACCCGTAAAAAGATGAGAGATCAAGGGTAAATAGGGAGTGGTTGGATGGACGGCCGATATTGAATCCCTTGATCGTGGACCGTTTGATTGGGCATTTGAATGTCTTAATGATGTCGGAATTCAGTGATCTTGGGCCCTTTGGATTCGTCTCGTCGAGACGCTCGATTCAGAATTAAGCACGTCATGTTTGGAAACCATTTGGTAACCCAAATTGTGGTTTAATTGAACGTTCCAACAGCACTTCAGCTCCTTGATTTGGACCCATTTGGGCTCGGATGGAGTCGAATTTGGTGTCGTTGGGTTCGAATTTCCAAGACGCTCAATTTGACTATAAGTTTACTAAAATCAGAGTTCAGATGGTCCCAATTTTAATTTTGGAATTTTCCAACTTGATTTTGCGTTGAGATTCCTGCTCAATCAAGATAATTTTCACAGGAAGTATCAATTATAATAACAAACAAATATCACATTATATATTAAGAAAATGTCATATCAAAGGCATTAACTACACTTATGTAGAGCTAAATAATCAGGAGGTTGGAGTGTCCTAACAAGCATAAATTTTCTCAGTATCTCTCACGTCTTCATTCATTGTTATGTCACACTAAAATCATACTTAGTCAAAATATGCTTCTTAAATTTTTTTTTTTAATAATAAAAAAAAATTATCATGCAAAGAAGAGTCGTCATTATCCATATGATTGTTAGGCTTTATTTTTATTTGCTAAAATAATTTTTTAGTAGAAAAATTAAATTTTTCGTACTAAAAAACTGTTTTAAGAAGCATTAAAAAAGCTGTCTCAAACGAAGCCTTAACCACATTGAAAAAAAAAGCACCAACAACTAAAAAATTATTTCCAATAGATCTCCAAAATAATGAATGATGTTGAATAGAGAGAAAAACTTGCTAAGTCTGAAGCAAAATAAGATTCCAAAGGTGGAGTAAGGTGGTGATGGCCAAGACTTTGCCATCCATGTTGATTAAGACTTCAAAATCATAATTAATTTGTGTATGAATCATCAGCTTAGATATATAACTGAATATTTGCTTTCACCCATAGTACTACATATTTTAACTATATATAAAATTTTCATTTGATTAATATAAAAGTTAAAATGATTTTCAAATCTCAAAACATTAAAAAAAGTTGAATTGTCTCAACATAAAACTTATTATTATTATTTTTAAACAAGGAAATGCTTAATTTGATTTCTAAGCTTTTTTAGAACTTCTATGTCCTCTATAGCTCTTTGATTCTTTGGTTGTTTGCGGCATATGGTTGCTTTTGAGTAGATAGATATTTTAACGCAGCATGAGCGGATCTACTATAAGCCCAGGGGCCAATTATCCCCCCACCCCCCTCAAAAAAAGAAAAAAAAAAAGAAAAAAGAAAAAAAAAAAGAAAATAAAAGAGGATTATTTAGGTAATTTGTCCTCCTTCATTTATTTCTTAGTCTTTATAACAAGCGTTTTTAGGCAATTGCCTCCCCCCGCTAAAAGTTTTAAAATATTTTGATCTTTAGGCAATTACCTCAACATAATTAAACACATTATATAGAGATATTATTGTTAGAGAACGATGAACCAAATACAAAGAGTAATATTAAAGAAAATAAAAAAAGTATCCTTACAACCAAAATAAAGAAGGAGCTGCCCCCTTGGACCCCTGACATATCTACAAAGCATACAACGATCAAGGATATGAACAAATAGGGGTTGATGGGCAGCGTCCTCAGAACAAATTTTGATTGTAATGATATATATTTATGAAAAAATAAAAATCTCTGCATATTTACTTATAAGTCTCCCACCCCCCTGAAAATTAAGGCTAGTTCCGTCCTTGCAACACAGAGATGATAGCCTATTATTAATGTTTTCAGTTTCCCAAAGTTTAATCTATAAATATTTCTATGATTATTTCAAAAAAAAGTTATGACCATCAAAAGTTTAATGCATCAACTTCATTGGATGTATAGTATCAATAGTTTTAATTCACGGACATCATTAGTGATAATCAATAATAGCCTACAATGTACAACATAGACCTATGGACTTGCATGGCCAAGAGTTTTGAAGTTATATGTTTTGAATGTTATTTAAAGACATTGTCGGTGGTAGACATAGCTGGACTATTGCCTCTTATACACACACACGCACACACACCCTTTACCTACCTTTAGTAGGATTGTTCTGTTGCTTTCGTATTCATGAGAAAGAGATCGTATCTCAATCATCCAATAATTGATCAGCAAGTAATAATTGTTTGTCACAATCAAACTAAGTATTTTTCACCATATTTCAAGATAAAAACTTTTGTGAGCTCGGTGCAATAAAGACATGCTAATTCATCAATTGCACTCCATCCAAATAATATTCTATATGCAAGAAAACATAAAATTTTTCATGCTAATGCCATTATCATCATAAAATTTAATTTTTGGAGAAATTCATATGTAAGCACAACATCATTTTAGAGATATTTTAACTCAATCAAAGGTTGGAGCTAGGTTAATGCTTATTGTCCTCTTCATCTAGAAATAAATGTGATTACAAATATATAAGAAGTTAACTTTGGTGATAAGTTATATCGAGCAGTAATGACAAACAAATATGAATATTAGGAAAATCTTTGGCACTTCTTCTATTACATGATCTATATAGATTTGCATCATATATATATATATATATATATATATATATATATATATATATATATATATATATATATATATATATATATATATATTATTCAATATCTTTATTATAGAAAATCATTTAGCTATTGACATGATAATCAATTTTTATTACATTTTAATGCTATTTAGAAAGCAATTTCTCTATTTCGTAGTAACTATCAAGCACAGTCTAAAAACAATATTAATTTATACCTAGCTAAACAACAACATCAAGCTTTTATCCCACTACTTGGGGTCGGCTATATGAATTTTTTTTTTACTATTGTGTTCTGTTAAGATTCAAATTCTCATTTAAATCTAATAAAAATATGTTTTTTTAATATTTTCTAATCAAGTATTTTTAGGTCCATCTCTATCTTTCTTATGATAAGAAAAATCTAATACATATACTTTTCTAATCGGGTCATCAGAAGTAGCCATTAAAGAAATTCATTAATTTTTTTAAAAATGTTTTCTAACTTTGACGGATTATTTGGTGTGAACTAATTTAGTTGATGAAGATTTTAGAAATTCTTATTAAATTTTTATGTTTGAATTCAATTATCATCAATTTTATATTTTTTTTAGGCACAATTTAAATAAATTATAGATTCTATTTAATTTTACATATATATAATATCTTTTTTATTAAAGTAGTATGCAAATATATATGAAAATAAATATTTTGTTTTGGTTTAGAAATTAAAACGTTATATAAATAAATATAAAAAAGTTAAATATTAGATAATGTAAATATGTAAAAGGCGGTGGTATGTATGTAAACATTTCACTGATCAAATAAGCCCAAGCTTCTTGGGCTGGGGCTGGACCGTTTCCCTCAACTTGAAAGGACCCATGAGCCGTGGCCCATTGATAGCTCGCAGACCGACGCGGCGTCTACCGTCGTCATTCCGTCACGAACTACGATCACTCCCTCAAAACCGCGCAAAGAACAACCGCTCTACTCCTGCTCAGATCCGGTGCTCGTCGACAACAGGTGGCGACCATCGCCGGCTGAAGGTTATAGTTCTAACTAGATTCTAGTATCGGAACCCTAGACCCTCCGGGGATGGACATCCTCATCGCCCAGATCCAAGCGGACCTCCGCTCCAACGACGCCCTCCGGCAATCCGGTGCCCTGCTCCAGGCCTTACAGCAGTCGGCCGCCGGGCACGACATATCAGCCGTCGCCAAGTCCACTGTGGATGAGATCCTTGCTTCCCCTTCCTCCGCCGTCTGCAAGAAGCTCGCCTTCGACCTCATCCGCTCCACCCGCCTCACCCACGATCTTTGGGAAACTGTATGCTCCGGCGTTCGCACTGACCTCGACTTTCCCGATCCCGAAGTCGCTGCCGCGGCCATTTCCATCCTCTCCGCTGTCCCTTCTCACCGCCTATCCAAGCTCATCTCCGACTGCCACAAGGAAATCTCGAGCTGCTTTGACTCCCCCAGCGACAACCTGCGGTTCGCCGTCACGGAAACTCTCGGATGTATTCTCGCTCGCGATGACCTCGTCCTCCTCTGCGAGAATAGCGTCGGCCTCGTCGAGCGCGTTTCCAACTGGTGGATGCGGATTGGGAACAATATGCTTGACCGTTCCGACACTGTCTGCAAGATCGCCTTTGAATCCATTGGCCGATTGTTCCAGGAGTTCGAATCCAAGAGTATGAGCCGCCTTGCTGGGGATAAGCTCATTGACAGCGAGAATTCTCTGGCGATACGGTCCAACTGGGTCGTGAATGCCATTGATCTCGTTTGGAAGAAGAGGAACGTTCTGATACAGAGGTCGATGATTCTTCCGGTAGAAAGCTTTAGGATTACGGTTTTTCCTCTTGTGTATGCGGCTAAGTCCGTGGCTTCCGGTGCCGTGGAAGTGTTTCGTAAGCTCTCGAAGTCAGGCGGAAATGCAGTTGATACCTTAAACGCGGAGAAGATAGTGGGGGTTTCTGATGTAGTATCGCATCTACTGCCGTTCTTGAGCTCTCTGGATCCTCCGTTGATATTTGAGGTTGGGATTAATATGCTGTCGTTGGCTGATGTTCCTGGTGGAAAGCCGGAGTGGGCTTCTGCCTCCATTATTGCGATTCTCACTCTTTGGGACAGGCAGGAGTTTTCCTCTGCTAGAGAAAACATTGTAAGAGCTGTCGTCAACAATCTCCACCTCCTTGATCTTAGCATGCAGGTATTTTAGCCCCCCATTATTTTGTATTTGCAATGGCTTTCATCTCCTTATATTCAACTGGGTAGTGAATTGGGCCTGAGAATTTAACTCAGCGACAAAGATAAGTTGAGAGTCCTTTTGGTTTTAGGTTTGGTTCAACATCAAAAAGTAGATAAACAAGCCAGGTCTAGCTCAAATTGAACCTTTTCTCAATTGAATCAACCTAATTCAAGATTTGACCAAATTTTATGTGTATGCATGCATTTATATCAAAATCATTAGCTTTATTCCAACTATTTGGGATCTGCTCTAATGAATATAGGCACAAGAACACATGCATGCATGAAGCATGTGTCACGGGCTTGCAAGGCTAGCTCTCCTTTGCCCGTTCAAGTATAGGATTCTCCAATCCTATGTACATCTTTAATTGTACTTGCTAACAAGAACTTCAGAGAAGATAACTCTAAAAATTCTTATTAGCTCTTGAGTTTGTGATTTTATCCAATGGTCTCATCCACCAATATTAAGTAGTGTCTCAAATGCCCATCCAACATAATAAATATAGCGACTATAGTTATCTGCTAGACTCGAAAAAAGCTTCTATAAGGTTCAGTAACATTCTTTGAAGTTGTAGGGCCTAATTCTATCTCATGTAAGATTCCAACTTAACAAGAGATGCTCATGTGATTGCTGAGAGGGGCAGTGTTACATTACACTAGCATCCTTATTGTTCAAATAGACATGGATGTTGAATAAGTTAGCCAATTTGTTCAACTTTGGCCATTTTCACTGTCTATTTTAGCTATGCCCTTTGTTTGAACTGCTTCCATGAATGCCAAATGGTTTTTGGGGGCTCCTAACTTGTCTTGCTATTGGAAATCATTACTTTATCTAGGCTCAACACATTGTAGCCCCCGTTGTTTATTTTTATTTTTATTTTTACTGAAGCGCGTGATCAAATCCCTCAAGAAAGTTTGCCCAACAAGCATGTGTTGATGTGAGGTTCTTATGTGTTTGGAAGTGGATTTTCACCACTTCGTCTCTCTTTAATATAATATATAAATATTGTAATATGAAAAAATAATTTTGTTCATAATTTTTCTAAATACGCATTCTGAGCCCAAACTATAAATATAGTTAAACTCATCCAAAATTCACCCAGGTTTTTTAGTCCTACATCATAGGGGAATTTTAGGTAATTGTTTTTATATAGTTTAAAGTATAAATTACTAGCAACAAATCAAATTGTGTGATGTGACAGCTATATATTCTTATTGAATTTATTTGCATATGCCTTTAATTAATTTTTAAAAATTTAATAGAATAAAAAAATGTTATTAAAAATTTTATTAAATAAAATATAATATTTGTATAAATGGCTGGTTTAACAAAATCGGGACCGATTCGACAGTTTTCAGTTCAACCGGTAGTTCAAACCTGTGAGCGATTCGATGCGTATCTGATTTTCAAGTTTGATCGGATAGGCAACTTTGCCGGTTCACAATCAAACAGGCTGAACCGACTGCTTCGGTCTGATTTTCAAAACACTAAAATTATCCAGTACCACACTAATGTGCGTAGCAGTTGACTTTAAAGTTGATGTTTTTTCAGTACTTTTGCTTAAGTTATGCTCCCTGAAGAATGTGCTACTAATTGGTATTTTCTGCACTCTCTGTTCGTACAACTTTCAAGCTTTAATAGCTTTAACAGATTTAGATAATGTCATTTTCATTCTACAGGTTTCATTGTTTAAGAGGCTTCTTCTTATGGTGAGAAACTTGAGGGCAGAGTCAGACCGCATGCATGCTTTGGCATGCATTTGTCGTACAGCTATTTGTGTAGATCTGTTTGCAAAGGAAAGCGTGCGAAGAGGTCAAAAGCCTCTTCCAGGGACAGACATTACTTCACTTTTTGAAGATGTGAGAATATATGATGATCTAAACAGTATATCAAGTAAAAGCTTGTTTAGGGAGGAACTCGTTGCTTCACTTGTGGAAAGCTGTTTTCAACTATCTCTACCACTGCCTGAACAGAAAAATTCCGGTACTGAGAGCAGAGTTATTGGTGCACTGGCTTACGGAACTGGCTATGGTGCACTAAATTGGACAGAGTCAGCCTTGGAGGTTGTGGAAGTTTGTAGGCCTTGTGTTATGTGGGACTGTGATGGGCGGACTTATGCTATAGATTGCTATTTGAAGTTGCTTGTCAGACTTTGTCATATATATGATACAAGAGGAGGTGTTAAAACAATTAAAGATGGTGCTTCTCAGGACCAGATTTTGAATGAGACGAGACTACGAAATTTACAGCTACAACTGCTCAAAGATCTCCGTGAGGTTAGTGCCATATTATTTTTGAAGCAATCAGTATTCTTAGTGTGCTTTAGTGATTTATTTTTCTATTTGAAAGGTTAAATATGAACTATTGCATTTTAGAAAGCATCTTATAGTTTTTTTAAAACACACAATGAGAAAAAATTCTTTTTGTAATTGTAAGATGATTCCAGAAGAATGTTTTTTCTTGACATAGAATTGTAGTTATAGAAATATTTCTTGCGAGTATAAAAAACAGCCATCTAAAGAAAAATTATCTTTTAACAAGTTAGTTAAATTTGAAAGGGGATCGTTCATCTTCTGTATTTTAGTTAAGTTTTATTTTCTGTATTTTTATTGTTAACTAATGAGATTGCAGGTTTTTGAAATCTCTCATCTATTAGCATCCTACAAAAAGGCATCTGCCTAAAATTCTTAAAAAAAAGAAGAAGTTTGGGCACGTTTCTATTTAGGATGATGGTTTCGGGTGAGTGAAATATGACTTCCTTGGCTTGATAATGATGGTGGGGTGAGAACAATGACTCATGTAATAAAGGAGAGAAGGCGTGTGTAGGTTCACTTTCATTTAGGAAGACACCAATCCCAGTAGCCTCTAATTGGTGATTTCCCCCCATGATTGGGATGGGTCATGAAACTGTTAAAGACCATTGGCTTAATCCTTAATAAAGAGATCTCTATCAATGTGATTACTGGTGGCAGTGGCATTCATTACTTTTGAGTTGAAGCTGTAGTCATTGAGGTTCATATTTGTTAGTACCCATCTCAAGGCAAATTTTCATATAGTAGACATGTTCGACGAGGCTCAAGCTTTTTTTTTTCTTTTCATTCCATCATAGAACCTCCTAATGAGTTTGGGAGTTCACAGAGTTCGTGGAGGAGATGGAGATTAATGCTTTCATTCTGTCAGCATCGCCTAAGAATTAAAAGACCAGGAAGCTGATGGATGAATTTGAGATGGCTATTACCAAGAAGAAGTGGCAGGGTAGTCTTTGGAATGATAGTGCACTCATTATTTTTCAATTAGGAGGTTAGCAAAGAAATATTGGTGCTATAGAAAAACAATTTACTAATCAGGTACAAGTTATAATGGATGTATTTTATATCATAATTTAATAATTACATTCATGAAATATTATACAATTTCAAAGCATCATGATTACATTTTATTTTTCATGAATGTTTGAAGTTTTTCATTCATGAGAAGACTAAAGCATTCCCAATAAACTTGGCTAGCTGGTTGTTGTTTTAATTTTATTAATATTAGCAAATTTTTATATTAATGTATATGAACTTCTACATATTAAATTATACTAGTAGTTTTTTATTTTCCATATCGGAAATGAATTTAACTTGACCTTAGCTATATGATATTGTCTGTGTGGGTCTCTGAAAGGATTCCGCTCGTGTGGTTCGAATGCAAAGAGTACGATCACACTATCCCGTAGGACAAAATGGCCGTAGGCCTTTACACTCGGCGCAAGCAGGCCGATGGAAGAGCAGATGGAGTTATAGATACGATTAGCCATGGAGGATAGCGGCTTTCACCTACCAACCTCGATGGATAATAATATCTATAACCCAAAAGTTCACGAGATTTCCTCTATTCGATACATCAGCATCGAATAGGGTTTATTTGATTGTGGGGATCGGTTTCCTACGGGCGCAAGCCCCCGTAGTTAATTATATCTTAGACCTCGGTCTAAGAAAACTCTCGATTAAGGATGTTAGATTGTCTTCTCAATTGGGTTTAGTGCAAAGGTGAATTCTAGGCTTTCCTAATCAAAGGGGAATATCCCAATTTGGTTCGATCAACACACGGGGTCCAGTCAACATTCGGCCGATCTGAAGAAGGGGAAACTGGAGAAAAGAAAGAGGCCACGCATCTCAAGCAAACATGAGAGAAAGAGGGAGGGGCGTCATCTGTGTGACGCAGATGGGTATGATTTATAGCCTCTGAAAAAGTAGAGGACTAACCCACCAATAAGGTGTGTAGGGGTACACTCGTATCCCTCACCTTTAGATCCTAAATCTATAAGAGATGGAGTGTTGTACACACAACACTAGCATCTATGACCTAACTAATGCAGTCCTGGACTTATTCCTTGTCTGACAAAGGAAGCCAGCTAAAACCACCTAATCGTGTAAAATCCATGCTGTCCAGTCTGTATGAAAGATGGGAGGGTAGTTTAGACACTGAAATTTGGGATCGACCACTAGAGAGATTCCTAAGTGATCTCACACTTATGAGTGGTACAATGCTCCTAAAACTAATGCAATTAAATTTTGATTTTAATTAGTTACTAATGCAATTTATGCAGGTTAAAGTCTTCAAATCAGTGATGTATGAAATTTTAAAAAGGCTTATTGATGTAGAACGTACATGCGAAGGAGCTCATTTAAGAAATTTAAGAGTGATTGATAAAATAATCTCAATGAAGAACTTATTGAAATAACAAGTAAAGTCATTAAAGAAGCTTAGTCTTCAACTAGCTTAGGCGAGGAAGTACATGTAGATTAGCCAAAACCAATAAATAACCAAAGATAATAGCAAGGCCAATAGCTAATAAACAACAATCCACAACTTAATAATGAGAGATTTCACCTTGGGGATTATTCACTCAACTACACTAGGCATGGCGAGAGAAGATCTTGCAAACTAGGATTGAGATCACCACTAGGAAGAAGATGCCGGAAGCCTTTGTCCACGGGAAAGTAGTCGGAGTTGGTGGTATTGGTGGATGGCGTCGTCTTCTTCCTCCTTGCTCGAAATTCCCAAGAGAGGAGAAGGATGGGCGGCGGGATTTTCCAAAGAGAAGGGGAAGGCCGGCGGGTGCAAGGGGAGGAGAGCTAGGGTTTGAGGAAATTGGTGAAGAGGAGGTGTGGAGGGAGTTTAATCAAAATCTGAATTTAATTTCAGATTTAATTAAGTTTGGAGGGAGAATAATTTGAATTAGGATTTTGAAATAGGTGTAATGAATGCATTAAAATTGCATTAATGGATTTCCCCTTAGGTGGCCGGCGGCATGGGTGAGAGAGAGAGGAGATTTACAAAAATCTGAATTTAATTTCAAATTTCAAGTAAATTTGGAGGGAGTTAAATGGGATTTGAAATTTGAATCAAGGGAATTTATTGTCATTAACTAGCCTTAAGTGGGATTCCCCCTTTGATGGGGCCGGCGGCTAGGAGAGAGGGGAGGGGGTGAGGAAGCAATTGCACACTTCCCAAATGTGTTGTTGCCACCTAGGATGAAAAATTAGTAACTCCTCATGTGAAGAAATTTGAATGGGATCAATTTCAAAACTTTCCTTTTTTGGAAGATTTCAATTAAGGAAAGTTTTGAATTTCAAAATTTGAAATTCAAAATGTAGTAACTTCCTCATTCATTGCTATGCAACAATTAAGGAGCCACTAGGATGATGGATGTCGTCACCAAGGGTGGAGCATGGGGTGGCCGGCGGCTCATGTAGGAGGAGGGGTGGGGTGGCCGACGGGTTGGGTGGGGTTCTTTTGGTGGAGCTTGGAATTCTAGTGGTGGGAACGATTGGATGAGGTGTTGGAAGAATGGATCTCGGGTGAAGATGGTCGTGGAGAAAAGGAGAACCAAAGTTTAGAAAAGAAAATAATAGGATAACACGAACCACGAGTCGAGGACGCTTCCAACGACTGGTGGGTATTGCAAACGCTCACCTTGAGCTCAATCACCCTTCTCTAGCCCTCATGCAAGAAGAAGAAGAAAATAGCATAAGATTTCATTCAAATATTCATTACCTCATTACATAAGAAATGGCCATATATATAGGCCTCCAAATGACAACAAAAAAAAATAAAGACTAAAATGCCCCTTGGGCTACAATAGAAATCAAATACCCATAAGAGTAAAATTGGAAAAATAACAGAATAAAATAAAGTACTACATAACATGACAAAATAAATAAAACTCCTGATCGTGTCCGTCGATCTCAGGTGTCTCCGATGGCACACATATCGAAATTGCTGACGATGTCCTCATCATTCTCCCCAGGTGGGAGAAAACTCGACCCCGTCGAGTAATCATCGGTAGTCTCTAGTACCACTCTAGTGAGCCAGGGTCCACTCGCTGGAGCGCCTCCTGATCAATCCACATGTCCTCCTCCTCCGATTTCCCTGTCCAATGAACTATGTACCTGCGGTGACCTCCTTCCTTTGTGGGAATGATCTCATCACCTATTAATGCTTCAATCTTCTCCGCTATGGGTAAGTGGGGTAAATTGGGGAGTGGAGGTAGGCTGGGGGGAAATCTCACTTGGTGGGTTCTCACAAGGTTTATTTTCAATTGGATTATTAGGGTTCAACTCGGGTCCCTCAAAGGTTACTAGATCTTCTATATTAAATGTAGGATTGAAGTTAACCCTTAGGGGGTCCAGCATAAAAGCATTACTACTTATCTTTGACATTATCTTCAAGGCTCAGCGATTTTAGCATGCGACTTCTTTGAAGTTAACCCTTAGGGGGAAGTTTGTCTAAAAGAAGAGAGAATGCGTGCATGCTCCCCCGGACGATTCCGGCTATTCCCTAGAGTCGTTATGGTTTCTATGTGAATTAATCTTAAAATTTTTATTTAATAATTATGAGTATAAAAATTTTATCCCTAAAGAGCCTAACGGTCAGACACAAGCACATGCAAGAAAGAAACCTAAGAAAAATCATGCTGGTTCTACTGCGCAAACAAAGTAAGTAAATCACAACACAGAAACAAATCCCACGAAAAAGAGTGTCCACGGCAAGTGCCGTACAATATTACATCACAGAGTACAGTAAGTAATAGTGGCCGGGCTCCACCGACAACAACCCGAAAATGACGCAAATCTTTAAAATGAGGCATTTTACATCTTCAGCCTTCTTCTTTACTTCCTTGATTCGTCTTTGGATCGTCTTCTTTCCTTCCGGCTCATCGTAGTGGGTCCTCCAAAAGGATACCCAAATGAAAAAGAAAACCCCCTGTAGGGATTTACTTTTCCCTTTGGACTCCTCGTAGTGAGTGCTCCAAAAGGATATCCAAATGAAAAAGGAAACCCTCTGTGGGGGTTTACTTTTCCCTTTGGATTCCTATCTCTTTAAAAATGCCTCATTTTAATTATTTTCACAAACTTTACTACATCTCAAATACATTACATCAGAAAAAGAGAAAAATTCTAGACTCTCCTGCAGGGGTTATCCTAAGCAGTTATAATAAAAAAATTTCACCCAAGCAGTTATATATATGAAAATACTGAAAAAAATAAATCACACTTGGTCGTGCTCTGATTTTTGGGGGCTAAGTAGCTGAAGCAGGTGCCTAAAGCAGTTATATATGATTATTAATTTTTAGCCCCATTTTAGCAGCATTATATGAGCACGGCCACCTGCAAGAAAACAGCATTAGTATGAAAGAGCGTGCCTAACCTATGAGTATTCTAACGCCACAACCACAGTGCAGAAAGAAAAGCTAAAAGAAAGCAGTACAAAAAAACGACACAGCAGAAAAGCTACAACAGGTAGCAAAAACAACAACCAGCACACGAGTCACATGCAGAGCGTCACAACAAAGTACAGAAAAGTAAAGCAGAACAGGAGCCTAACCTAAAGCTAATAGTCGTGTCCTATCAAACTCATCTAAGTGTGTGAAAGCTGTGTGGTTTTGGTGGATCCTATATGGGATTGTTTAATTAAAATTACTTGGTTTTTATTTGTTGAAAGAGGCTAAGGAAGCTTTAGTTAAAATTTAAATCATAGTATTTTAGAGTGAATTTTAGGAATATTTTATTTTTATCGTTTAATTAATTATCACATTTGTTTCACACCGAGGCCGTGAGGTTTATTTCACCCTCCTTGGGGCTAACTTAATAGCCTCGTAGGCCTGGGTTACCCAGTGATAATTAACTTTGTTTGATTATTATAGTTTGTTGTTAAAGAAAGAAAAAGAAAAGGGGTAGATTAAACATTTTGTTATTAAGGTTTGAATTAGGCCAGTTAGAAAGATTAATTTTTAGGTTTTGACGCTCCATTAGATCCATTCGTGGCGTTGTGCCACCAGGCTCGAGGAACCAGCCTCCTTAGGACACTTAGCCCCGCAGCCCGGAGTAGTCCATCCAATAAACTTCACTTTTGGAGCGGGTTGTTGTGTATTAAGGGATTTGTTGATTACTTTTAAAAGATTATTCTAAGTTTGATCTTTAAGAGTATTTTAATCCTAATGAATTTAATTTGTGACTTAATCTCCTAATATAATCTACATCTTTTAGATTTTAGATTGGTTAAGAGTTAATTATTAGATTAGTTAGAATTGATTTAGGTTTATGTTTTAGATTTAGAATTCAATAATCACAAATATTAACAATAAATTGATTAAGAATTAAGTGTTTTAATAAGTTTTTAGAAATTAGATTAAAATTGGTTAGTGATTATTAATGAATTAAGAAAACAAAAATCCAAATCTAAGAAAACGTGCCACTAAGTTTTTATTTTAAAGTCTCTATCCTATAAGGAACATGCATCCTAAGTCTATGTTTTCTAAGACTCGGTCCTTAATTTTTGTCCTTATGTGTCACTAGTGTTGTAGGACTAAAAGTGGTGTTGTTTTTCTAATTCCTAAGACTTCTACACGGATGTCACAGGGTTTTAGGGATCTAGAAGAAAAAATAAAAGCAATCCTAATTATAATTAAAGTTTCTACAAGGCCCTAATGGTGGAGTGCGTACAATCAACTAGGCCCCTAAAGGTTTTCTAAGTTTTAGTAAACTTACAGCACCGGGGGCTACGACCCGGTGGTTCCGCCCGTAGCGCCCCTACCAGATGGGTAGGGACGACTGATGCTTGGATCCGATTGTCCTAGCTCCAGCTTCAAGTGCTCCAATGCTCATTATCCATTGCATTCCAAAATGTACCTCGCAAAACATAGAAGAAAGGTGTATTAGAGCAGTTTTATAAGCAGTTAATAAAGTGAAAGAACGGAAATGCAGAAAAGAAAAAGAACGTACCTTTTAGTTACTTGCTGGGCTACTTGTTCTTTGTGTTCTCCTTAGTTTGCAAGCGTGTAGTATCAAAGCGCGAAAGAAACGACAAAGAAAACTAACAGTGAAGCAAAAAGAGACTAAATGCAAAAGAACGAAAGAGAAACGAGAATCGAATACGAAAAAGGGATGTAGGCATTGTTGTTTTGGACACACTTCTATGAAGTCAAGTGTATCCGAAAATAACATTAACAATGCCCTTTGCTGTTCTCACTCCAAACGAGGCACTTGATATATTTGACACTTCTACCCACAAAGACTTTCTAAACCAAGCCTACAACAACTAAGGGAAACCAACCTCTAAAACTCAATCTAAAATCTAGACCTTCTATTTGTTTAGATTCACCCAACAATTCTTTTTTTTTTTTTAGGAACTAATACTAAAGGGAGAAAATTCAAATAAGCAAAGAACCTCTTGCTCTTAAAAAGGAACACTAGAGACCTCCAACATAAAACTCCATAATATTTTAAACCTCCAAAAAAAACTCATCTTTTGGAAAGGACTACTAAGAGAATTTAACTCAAATGAGAAAGCCCCACTCACTTCCAAAAGACACTACTGAATAAGTCTATCCACAAAATTATACATTCCAAAATAACTCACAAGAACTCCTAAATGGACTACTACGCAAAACTTCCCAAAAGTTATCTACCCAAAATCACTTTTCTTTTCATTTTGTTGTTTTGACACAAAAACTCTACGAAATCTTTTACCAAAACTTCATCTTTTTGACACGAAATCCTACCCAAAGAACCACTAATCAAGTGCCCCTCCTCTCATTTGGAGTGGGGTATGAAAATATAAAACTTTGCAACAAGAAAGTTTTATAAAACTCCTCGTTGCAAAGCATTCACTAAATTCGTCGTATAAAAAATCCTTTAAAATAAATTGAAAGCCACTAATAAATTACTCCAACCAGAGCAAAAACAATACTTCTTTCAATCAAAAATAACTTCCCCAAATCGACGACATAAAGCGACGCACAAGAAGACTTCAATAAAAGCAAGGGGAACTATCTCATAAAACTTTCTAAGTATAAAACGACTTATAAAACTCTTTAAAAGAAACTCAAATGTCACAGCTATCGACGACCCATAAAACAACTGCAACATTTCATACAAGTATGGATGGAAACATGATTCAATAAAAGAAAAAGATATTTTAAACTTACTTCAATCATTTATGTGAAATGTAAAGAGACAATATCATGCTAAAAAAAAAAAGCTTCCAAATATCTATTGCTAATAAGTAATAACCAGATCCATATGGTTTAACTAAGATCGTTGCCAAAAAAAAAAAAAAAAGAGCCTCATTACAACACAAATCTATAAAAAGCTCATTAGGAAGTGTTTAACACAAGATAAAATGCGGTATTAAACTATTGTATTTCAAACTAATATGCAAAAGTGTAGTCAAAACATTCCAAATTTGAATTGTTTAACAAAATCTACTCATAACTCGACATCAAATTTATGTCGTTATCTAGCAACTATAAAACTCAACAACTCATAAGCAATAATAATATAAGGGAAAACTCTTCAATTATTCGACCTAATGCTAAATCAACTACATGCCGAGTCTATGTTTGGAATAAAAGGCATATAAGAATTTCCAAATACAATTGTTGATTAGCATTTTGATAGGAAACACTTGGATTTCCAAGTGTTTCACACCAAAACCAAGAGGATCCAAAAGAAAAACTGCTGTCCGCAGCAGTAAAACAGCCAACTGCACAAAAATCTGAGAGGAAACGTAGGAGAAAACGTAGGAAAAACACTGCAAACACTTTTATTTCGATAACGGATGAAAAGCACTTGCAAGATACAGCTTTCCTTCAATTCGAGAGGAAGGAAAAACTCTCCAAAAGATCTCCGGCGAAGCCAAGAGCCCAAGACACCAAAACCTAGATCTCAAAACAATTCAAATTCAAGATAACCCTAATTTCCCCCTAAACTCCTCCTTATACAAAATTAATCATAAAGGATAATAATAAACTTCCTAAAACAGCCCTCACATTCAAAATTTCCCTCCTAAACCTCCCCCCAAGCGCTCACGTGGACCTCACGCTCCGCCCGCCCCCCTGTTTCTCCGCCTGGAGTAACAGTGGACCGGTCCGGGTTGGACCGGTCCAGCCGGCCCCTCCTGGGCCGGCGTAACATTACCGCCCTCCCAAAGAATCACCTTGTCCTCAAGGTGAAAATCAGGGAATTGCTGCTTCATCCTCCCATATGGCTCCCACGTAGCCTCGTAGTCAGGAAGATTCTTCCACTGGATCAATACTTCCTTAGTATTATCTTCTTTCTGGCGAACACCCCTCAGCTCCAACGGTTCCATTATCACTTCTAACTCCTCCGTAAGTGTGGTCGGCAGCTCGGGAATAGTAATGTGGTCACCAATGGCCTTTCTCAACTGTGAGACGTGAAAAACCGGGTGTATAGTCGCCGATGGGGGTAATTTCAGTCGATAAGCTACTGCCCCAATCTTTTCCAACACTTCATAAGGACCAAAGTACCTTGGGGCCAGCTTTTCATTCCTCCTGTTGGCGACTGTCTTCTGTCTGTATGGACGAAGCTTCAAGAACACCTTATCCCCTGCCTCAAACTGGATATCTCTTCTATGCCCATCTGCTTGCTTCTTCATGATTTGCTGCGCCCTCAGCAATTGCCTCTTCAACTCTTCAAGCACTCGGTCCCTTTCCTCCAAGTACTCTTCTACTGACGAAACCGGGGTACTGCTGCTCCCAAAGTGTACCAAGTGTGGGGGATCCCGCCCATACAACACCTTGAATGGAGTCATTTGTGAAGTCGAGTGAAATGACGTGTTGTACCAGTACTCAGCCCAGGATAACCACTTTGCCCATAGCCTTGGTGTCTCCGAAACAAAGCATCTTAGGTACGTCTCCAAGCTCCTGTTGACTACTTCCGTCTGTCCATCCGTCTGTGGGTGGTAGGCTGTGCTCCTCTTGAGCACTGGTCCCTGCAATCTGAATAACTCCCTCCAGAAATGGCTGAGGAATACCTTGTCCCTATCTGATACGATCGCTTCTGGTACTCCGTGCAGTCTGATCACTTCCCTGATGAAAGCTGACGCTACTGTCACTGCGGTGTAGGTATGTCTGAGTGGAATGAAATGTGCATATTTGCTAAGCCGGTCCACCACTACCAGTATCACCGTGAATCCTTCCGACCTGGGTAATCCATCGATGAAATCCATGGACACTTCCTCCCAGACTTTGTTTGGAAGTGCTAATGGTTGTAGTAAACCTCCTGGGGTCATGGCCATGTATTTGTTTCTTTGGCAGACCTCACAACCCGCCACCATCTCCTCCACGTCTTTATGCATCCCCTTCCAATAAAGTTCTGTTGCCAACCTCCTGTATGTCTTCTGAACTCCTGAGTGACCCCCAACTGAGCTTCCATGAAATTCCTGCAACAGGTGAGGAATGTGTATGGAAGTTCGTGGCATCACAAACCTCCCCTGGTACAATAGTCTCCCCCCTTCAATGTAGTAACCCGGGTGACTACTCCTATCTTTCTCCAGATCCTCCCTGATCTTCCTCAGTCCCTCGTCCAGCATACTTTCTTCTTTGATGGCCCCCCAATCTACTATCAATGGCGCTGACACAACCAACTCTTGAATCTCCCCAACGCATCTGGATAAAGCGTCGGCCGCCTTATTCTCCAAACCAGGCTTATAGTGGATCTCAAAATCATAGCCTAATAGTTTGGATAACCACCTCTGATGCTCTTCGGTCACCATTCTTTGCTCTAACAAATACTTCAAGCTCCTCTGATCAGTCCGTACAATGAAGTGTCTTCCCAAGAGATATGGCCGCCACTTTTGGATTGCCAAAACAATGGCCATCAGCTCTCTTTCATACACTGACTTCAATCTAGCTCTGGCTGAAAGCACTTGACTGAAGTACGCTACTGGCCTGTGATTCTGCATCAACACCGCCCCCAACCCATATCCTGAGGCATCTGTCTCTACTACAAAAGACTGTTCAAAGTTTGGAAGAGCTAGAACAGGGACAGTCGTCATGGCCTCTTTCAACCTCTCGAATGCCTGAGTGGCCGCCTCTCCCCAGCAAAAATTATCCTTCTTCAGCTGCTCAGTCAAAGGCCAGGCAATGGTACTGTATCCCTTCACGAACTTCCTGTAGTATCCCGTCAATCATAGAAAACCCCTCAATTCCCTGAGGTTTCTAGGTAGCGGCCATTTCTGCATTGCTTCAATTTTAGTTTGATCCGCTGCTACTCCTTCTTGTGATACCACATGTCCCAAGTATTCCACACTTGCCTGAGCAAAACTGCACTTCTTCAGGTTGGCTTTCAACTGGTGCTCCTGTAGCACTTCCAATACCACTCTCAAATGCTCCCAGTGTTCCTCCACAGTCTTGCTGTACACCAGGATGTCATCGAAAAAGACTAGGACAAACTTCCTAAGGTGCTGCTTGAATACCCGATTCATCAGGGACTGAAATGTTGCAGGAGCGTTAGTCAATCCAAAGGGCATTACCAGAAATTCATAATGCCCTTCATGAGTCCTGAACGCTGTCTTTGGAACATCAGTCTCCTTCATCCTGATCTGGTGGTAGCCAGATTTTAGATCTAGCTTAGAGAACATCACTGCACCATGTAGCTCGTCCAATAGTTCATCAATCACAGGAATTGGGAACTTGTCTGGTACAGTGCCTTTATTCAGAGCCCTGTAATCCACACAAAATCTCCAACTCCCGTCCTTCTTCTTAACTAGGATGACTGGACTAGAAAAAGGGCTGTTGCTGGGTCTGATAATCTCTGCCTCCAGCATTTCCCGGATCAGCTTTTCAATCTCATCTTTCTGAATCTGTGGATAGCGGTAAGGACGGACGCTGATCGGAGTCTCACCTTCCTTCAGAGTAATAGCATGCTCCAACTCTCTCTGAGGAGGTAACCCCTGGGGCGGTTGAAAGACTTCGCTGAACTGGTGTATGAGTGGCTGTACTGCAGAGGGAACATTGCCTTCCTTCTCCAATCTGACTCCTTCCAGGCGATGTAACTCTACCAAGAAGCCTCCTCCTTCCTCATGAATGGTTCTGATGAGGGATTTGAGAGAAACTCCTGCTTTGGTCAGCCCGGGATCACCCTGAATCGTTCTTTTCCTGCCACCAACCACCAGCTCCATCTTTAGTGTTCCCCAATTGATTTTGGTCTCTCCCAGTGTCTGCAGCCATTTCATCCCAAGGATGACATCCGTACTCCCCAATTCCAAGGGAAGGAAGTCTTCCTTTACCAAGATCCCTTGAATCTTCAATACCACTCCTCGGCAGACACCTCGACCCATCTCCACCTTTCCAGTGCCCATCATTACCCCGTAACCTCCAGTATCCACTAGCTCCATTCCCATCACATCAACAATCTGGGTGGAAATGAAATTGTGTGTCGCTCCACTGTCTATCAACACCACAACCTCACGACCAGAGATCTCTCCTTTCACCTTCATAGTGTGACTCGAAGTGAGTCCCACTACTGAGTTCAGAGAGACTTCTGCTACATCCAGATGCAACTTCTCCTCCTCCTCCACCTCGGGGTCATTCCCTCCTCTCTCTTCGTCTTCCTCATCTTCGCAAACGAGGAGAACCTGAAGAGATCGGTCCTTGCATCTATGCCCCGGCATGTACTTCTCATCACATCTGAAGCACAACCCTTTTGCTCTTTTGTCCTGCATTTCTTTGTCGGTCAATCTTTTGAACTGTCCCCCATTTCCTCCTCCACCGGTTTTCTCCTTGGGCACCTCCCTCTGGTTCCCTGGGGCTACCCCTTTTGAGGGTAACACAACAGTAGTCATTTTGTATGATCCTCCTGAGTAGTTGCCTCTAGCACTTCTTTCTGATCTCTTCTGATCTTCCACCAGTTGTGCAAGCTCCATGGCTTTGCCCAAGTTCCTTGGCTCCAGCACTCTGACAGCTGTTCTTATCTCCGGTTTGAGCCCCTTCATGAAATTCCCTTCCAGGGCCGATTCAGAGATGTGATCCAGGCGGCTAGCCAAGTACTCGAATCTGTCCCGGTAGTCGGCCACGGTCCCCTCCTGAGTCAGAGCAAAGAACTGTTCATAGAAGTCTCCTCCCCCATCGGCTCGGAAACGTTCTAATAAACAATCCTTAAACTCTCTCCAAGTCCTGATAGGCTCTCTCCTGTCTCGCCATTTATACCATGCCAACGCTTTCCCTTCCAGACACAATCCTGCCGCCGTCAGCTTCTCATCATCTGTCAACCCGTTGACAGCGAAGTAACGCTCCACCTTGTAGATCCAACCGTGGCCATCTTCGCCCTCAAAGATGGGCATCTTCAACTTCCTCACCTTTGGATCCCTTCCGTTACCCCGGAACTCTCCATAACCTCCCATTCCTCGAAGAGGAGGTGCTCCCCAAGTGTCCCGGTCCTCCCTCAGTCGTTGGTATCCGAGTCCTTCGTCATAATCCCCTCTTCCCCTTTCAAAATCAGCACCTCGACGCTGAAATTCAGCACCTCGACGCTGATATTCTCCTCTTCTCTCGCCAAAATCTGCACTTCCCTCATATTCTCCCCTCCGGCCTTCAAAATCCACATCTTGACGCTGAAAATCAGCACCTCGACGCTGAAAATTAGCACCTCGACGCTGAAAATCTGCACCTCGACGGTCATTCCCCAGGCTCATCTCCTCTCTAGAAAGTGGCTCTAGAGGTGGCATGTCGTCGTCTCCCTCAAGGATCTCCACAGCCGGATTCCTCCTCCCCCGAAGCGGGTTCGGATTTCCTCCTACGCCATGGTCGCCGACAGTCTCTCTTGCATCCGACGCCGTCGGATTAGTCTTCATCTCAAGTAATTTCTTCATCATCTCTTCCATGGCCGTGAATTTTCCCTCCAACCTTTCGTTGTTGGTGGTGATTTGATTTTGAAAATCAAAAAATCTTTCCTCCAAATCGGTTTTTAATTGACCGACTTCGCCTTCCAAGACATCCACCTTCTTTCCGGCCATTGTCCTTCTAACGGGTTCACAAAAACTTCTTCCGGAGACAAGAAACTTGCTGAAATTTCAGAATTTCAGCCGCCGTTGGTCCCGAAACGATGCTCTGATACCAATTTGATAGGAAACACTTGGATTTCCAAGTGTTTCACACCAAAACCAAGAGGATCCAAAAGAAAAACTGCTGTCCGCAGCAGTAAAACAGCCAACTGCACAAAAATCTGAGAGGAAACGTAGGAGAAAATGTATGAAAAACACTGCAAACACTTTTATTTCGATAACGGATGAAAAGCACTTGCAAGATACAGCTTTCCTTCAATTCGAGAGGAAGGAAAAACTCTCCAAAAGATCTCCGGCGAAGCCAAGAGCCCAAGACACCAAAACCTAGATCTCAAAACAATTCAAATTCAAGATAACCCTAATTTCCCCCTAAACTCCTCCTTATACAAAATTAATCATAAAGGATAATAATAAACTTCCTAAAACAGCCCTCACATTCAAAATTTCCCTCCTAAACCTCCCCCCAAGCGCTCACGTGGACCTCACGCTCCGCCCGCCCCCCTGTTTCTCCGCCTGGAGTAACAGTGGACCGGTCCGGGTTGGACCGGTCCAGCGGGCCCCTCCTGGGCCGGCGTAACACATTTCCATACAAAACTCAATCAAGTATAGAAGGAGGCATAGAGATATTTCATCACATATTAATTTTGATAGCTAAGCGTGTTGTCTTCTTTTTTATTTGATATGAGCCACATAAACATGAGATTCATGATGCTTTCCAACCAACTTCAAAGCTAAATAACAATAAGAGAAAGCATGTTTTGATAGAAAATTAATTCAACTCCAAGAGGACATTTAGGTCTCTAATATAAATTTCATGTTTTGTTCAAAGAGAATCACCCAATATAAGGCACGCAACCCTTGCATCGAATTGACTCGCATACTCGAATGAATCATTAAGTTCATGAAGGTTCTCTAGACTTGGTGAGGCATAGCAAATGAATACAAAACTATCTAGAACTTTTCATGTGAAATTTAGCAATGCAAGTTCTAGTGGATGAGTAGATCACAAAAATAGTATTTCGGTAGAAGCGAAACAATTAATGAACAACACAATTGCATAGAAATAATGAGCTCGAATGTATGATGCTACAAAGCATTAGACTTGGAAGGATCTCACAAACTAGGATCATTTAAAATAAGCATAATCGCATCTCTTTCTCAACAGAGTTTGGAGCACAAAAGCGATGAAATCTACATATAATTTGTTCCCAAAATAACTTAGAACACATGAAATGTTAAAAAAAAAAAAAAAAAACTGCATATGGGTCACAAAAAAAACAGTAAATTTCTACACATAGTTCACTCCCAAATCAACTTGGAACCAAAAAAAGTAAAATTCTGCATGTTGTTTATTCCCAAATTAACTTGGAACACCAAAACGATAAAATTCTGCACGTTGTTCATACAAAAGCGATAAAAAAAAACTCTATGGAAAGATAGATTCTTAAACCATAAGTATGATTTTAATATATGAAATATTCTACCACCATAACTTTGAAAATTTCACCCAAAACTAGGCGCGAGCTTTCGTTATGTCCATTAATTTTCAAGAAGATTTCAGATTTCTTCAAACTATCATACCGATGCCATAAAATTCATAAGCTCACAACCATGCTTTGCTAAGTGCGATACTTTATGTCATAAGAATAAACTCAAATCTAAATAAGGCAAGGCATAGAACATCAAGATTCAACCCAAGAGATGTAGTAACGACAACAAATACATGTATAAAAGATCTTACCACATGTACCCTTCCTTCTAACCACCAAGAGAATCACAAAATATGTCAACTCTTTAACCATGAAACAAATCTTTCATTACCTCCAAAAACTTTAAAACAAAGGAAAAAGCTCTACGTGTAGAATCACTATTCTCCAAACCAACCAAACTTCTTCAAAGAGAAAATAAGACAAATAAATCAAAATAACAAAGAAAAAAAGTAGTTCGATGCAAGTGAGACGAGCATAGAGGGATTAGCTCCTCTTTTTTTTTTTTGAATCATTTCATAAACATAACTAAAATTCTATAAATTCCACCAAAGAAATAATCTCGCACATTTTTTAAAGACTCCCATTGTCATGTGATTTCGATTCACGAATAAATACAAGTTCCACATATAAAGAACTCGTCTCCGAATAATACAAATCAACATGAAAATTCCATCCATATTTTATGAAACTATCCATGACCAACAATAACCACTATCATTATTCAAGAGGGCTAAGACGTCACTTGATAACCAAGAAGGGATAACAAAACTAAGCAATCAAGAAATGAAAATAAACACGTTGTTCAATCCACTATAATCACCATCCAAACCCCTCTTTATATACACTTACCCATATATATTGAAGCAGGCATGGCAAAACAATGCAAACTTTCCAAAGTTCATGAAACTCCTACTTTAATCAAAGGAAAATTCCAACAGCTCTTAATAGGCATTATCTCAAACACATAACATGCATACTTTGATATAAGATCAACATGGCCTCTTGTGATCCCAAGCCATTCACTCCTAAAAATCTAAGAGACATGGCACAAATCAAGCATGAATTTGACATGGTAATTGTTCATTCTTGCACACACAAAACCATCTACGGCTAGCAACGACCATTTCTATATTTCAAAAGCAATGAAACATCCTCTGATATTTAAATAAAACCAAATGATAGGAAGTGTTTTTGCCAAGCTATTTCTAATAGGATCAAAGCATTTCAGTTTCATATTGAAGAAAAGACATTAACTAGATAAGGAGAAGAAAGAGAGCAAGGGAAGAAGAGGAAGGATGGAAGGAGAAGGAAGAAGAAATTGAAGAAGGAAGGAGGAGAAACAATAGAAGAGAGGAAAGATACTCACCTTGCAAGGGAAGAGAGACCGACGGCTAGAGGCGACGGGAGCAGGGTTCTGGCTCTGGCTGGAGTCGCGTGAATAGGGCAACCGGCGTCGGATCCTTCTGATTCGCGAACCAAAGAGAACGGGAGAGGTAGGGGGTCGGTTCAGGGGCGTGAGCTTGGTCGGGGATGGAGGAGCTTATCCGGTTCGGCTATAGAGGCCGAACGGGCTTCCAAGGAGGGAGAGGGTGCGTGAGATCTAGAGGAGGAGGAAGGGAGAGAATGCGAGATCGAGAGAGAGAGAGAGAGCGGGAGGGACCGAATGCCCTGTTCAGGGCGGGCCGAACCAAGAAAAGGAAGAAGATCTCCGTTGCATGCTGTCCTCGGATGATTTCCCGGCTTCCTTAAGCACAAAAGAAGCTCTGCTCGCTCTGTCTGCTTCGACATCTTCCTGAACGTCATTCCAAAATGAGGTCGAGTATGCGATCGAGGTGTCTGGCAGCGACAGGCTTAGACTGAAGAACCGTGGCCGTTGGATCATTTTCTTGATCTAGAAATTAAATTCAAATTATTTTAGAAAGTCAAAAGGAATTTAGTGGAATTAATTTGAACTGAACCAGGTCAAATTCGACTAAAATTGGGTTAGGCTCGAGTCCAAATTCGACCCGATTTGACTCAATTCAGGCTCGGGTCGGCTCAACAAAATTAATCGTACAAAATCGGGCTCAAAATAATAATCAATTTAAATGAAATTAGGCACGACGCTACGAAAATAAATTAATCGAATTTAATTGAACTCATGCGAGTCTAATCCGACACGAGTCGGGTCGATTCGAGCTCAAATTGGGCTCGACGGGGTTTGATTAAATTGATTGCAAGCGCTCGAGAGTAGACAGGCCAAAAACGAGGTCAACAGTCTGATTTCCTTGACATATTTTTTTCAAAGTTAAAAGAAGATGACAAAACATATGAAAGCTGTTCCCAACTTCTAAATAAGATTTTGAGTTAGATTTACTTCTAAAGTCCCATTTCTATATCCTTTCTTGACAATTGTGATAATTTATGTTGCATACTTATGTTGTTTTGTAGTTTGTTTTGTGTGTGCATTTGTTATTTTGTATATTTGTAGTTAGTCAGCAGTTGTTGATTGATAGGCAAATATGGAACTTTGGAGTTGTTGGAACAAGCGAGTAGAGGATTGTGATGTATCCAGAGATAGATCAGGCAACAGAAGTTCAACCAGTGGTGATTAAATAGTAACTTAATTAGTTAAGTTAAATTTATTTAGTTAACAAATTGCATTTATGTTATTTTTGATAAGAAAGTAATTTGGTATTTCATAATAATACATATCTATTATTGTTATTCAGGATTATCTTCTTAACTCCTACGTGTAGCAAGTGTATTACTTGTTATAGTACGATTATATCTTATTAGCTTTGAATCCATATCTTTTTATATAGTTTATGGGGATCATTTCAAAGGAGATTTAATGTGAGATGCTCAGGTAGATGAATGGCTTAAATTAATATAATAAATACTACGTATATGATAAAGAATTTTAGTTGGAGCATTATTTAAACTTGTGCAATTTGAGACACATTTTGAAACCCCATTTAGGGTGAGGCTACTCCTCATTGTGGGAGAAATAGGCATATGCATCAATTATTTGAGAAGCACAATCTGGTCCACCTTGAGATGCATGTAATGAGGAGCACAAAAAAAAAAAAAAAGAAAAGTAATGAGGCGCACACCTCTGTTTTAGGGTTTACATGAAAACTGTGGAAGATGATGAAGATCATGTAATTATTAAAGATGTGTTATCGGATATGTTGTTTTTGTGGAAGACATAGAGTTTTAACGATAATTATAAGATGAAGATCTCAATATTTTTTATAAAAGGTTAATATATTCATTATTTTAAATAATAATATTATTAAATTTTATTGATTTGGAAAGAAACTTTTGAATTCAGATTTTTAAGTCATAACTAGTTTATTTTAAGACATTTACTTATTTATTTTGATCAGTGTGGGCTCCGAAAATTCGGCCCCGGCCTCCGCATCGCGCGATTTCTTTTTTCTGCGAGGGAGTTTTAACGAACTAAGTTCCGGGGTAAATTTTGGAAGGCAGATGGGTTTGTAGATAAGACACTACCCAGAGATTTCGCCCTCATTTGCGAGGACTTTATGATCTGAGTTCTGGTTTCCTATAGGCGCAAGCCCCTATAGTTAATTACCCCTCCCGATCACGAGAGAGAACTTTCGATTAAGGCTAGTCGTCAATCAGATACGTAAAGATACGTGTTATCTGGCATATAGTAGCAGCATAAGGTTTGGATATTGGTAGGAATTGAATTTGGAAATTGTGTTTGGATTTTGGGTTGAAAGATTTGATATTTAAATAGAAATTGCACCATCTAGCACTTAAAGCGGATGGTGGGGGAATGGATGATGGGCCCGATCAAGATCCCATGGTTCCGTCGTCCCGGGCCATCGTGGTCCCTGGTCTACTTAGTCAGAGGAGGTAGTCGACCCAACCTGACAGAAGGATCCTTGTCGGCAGCCATGGGTTGCTTCGTCCAAGGGGACCTTGTAGACCGGGGTTGAATGTTTGTCTAAGGGGACAAATTTGAATCCACCTTAGCTAACAGAGGGCTTTGTGCCCTATCGATCATATCCTATTGATTCATATCTCAAGGATTTGATGTCAGTAAGAAGCGTATTGGCTCTGGCCATAACCGAGATATCGTGGTGCCATTTGGCGGCGAAACCACGCGGTTCAGAGGGCCCCGGGTCGTCATAACCGTTTATCCTGCGGTGGCCATTTAGCGGCAGACCGCCGGTTAGAGGACACGTACCACGTCCTTACTGGCAGAAGATTGTTTGAGAATGGATCCTAGTGATATTTTCGACTAGGCATTTTAGCTCTTTGTGAGCTAGAGTTTGTTTGAATTTGTCCGTCTCGGCAAACTGTTGCGGAGGGCGGATGGAATTTGCTTTAAGTGTATAGATGGATTTATTTCAAATTTAAATATCTTGGAGTTTTGGGATTAATTTTGGATTTTTGGAGTATGGGTTTTGATTAGACTTTTTTTTTTTGGAGGCATTTGAGAATGCCTGAAATTGACCCCTCCGGTTGAAATAAGCAATCAACACGGCCATCATCGGGGTGACCTCTAGGTCACTTGAAAAATATTTGGATTTTGTAGAAGTTTGAGGGCATTTTGAAATATTTTGTGGACCCCTCCGGTTGAAATAAGCAATCAACACGGCCATCATCGGGGTATTTGGGGTCATTTCCACTTGATTGAACCTTGTCGACTCTATCAACTTATCGATAGGGGATCGGGTTTCTCGTAGGCTTTGTGCCTTTTGTTTAGTGAATTCTCTTGATTTTAGGCTTTGAAGGCCTAAAAAGAATGTATTTTGACAAATACACCGGTCGCTACAACCGTGTATTTTGTTAGGTAGTTCGAATCTTGTCGACTTCTATTGATCCGCATAGAAGGATCAGATTCGAACTTGAATTCACTTGTCAACCCACGCAGCATCCCTAAGCGTCACGTGTGTACCAATAACACGCTCGTCGGGGCCCATGCGGGTTTAGATTGTATTTACCCCTTGTGTACCTATGTGTATACAAACTAAGGTGCACGTGCATGGGTACTTTGAAATAATTATAGACGCCTTCTGTCTGCTTGTACGAATGTTGCAGATCCGGTGGCGTTGAGTTGTAGATCGTAGACGCCTTCTGTCTGCTTGTATATGTGTTGCAGATCCGGTGGCGATTTGGTCTTGATGTTGACCCCCTCCCCCTTCCTCAATCACCGGGGAAGGATTTTCTAGATTCTGGAGTCAAAGAATGCTAATTTGGGAAGAACTCCCTTTTTAGGATCTTCAATGTGGTAGACTTGTTATTTCCGGTATTTGTGGGTACCAGAGCTGTTTTCTTCTTGAGTATAGAACTAGGAAGAGAATTTGGAATACCAGGAAGTTTGATTCTAATTTGTTCAAACATGTCATCTCTTCTGCCAGGGGGTGTCCTTTTTTCGTACATCGGGTTGCCTTTGTACCCGACATACTTGAAGATCTTGATCACCATTGTCGTAGGTGATATCTGTACTCGTGTCCACAGTGATTCGTTGTTCTTTCAATACACTGTTGTTATCCACAAGAATCCCTTTGCAGGGGACTGTCGTTGTAGGTAATATCCGTACTTGTGTCCACAGTGATTCGTTGTGCCTATGAGGTACTCACTGTTGTTATCCACAAGCTGGTTGTATCCATTTACTAGGATCCGTTGCGTCCGCCACGAGCTCCTGGAACTGTTCGTAGGAGACCCATTGTTTCCTACATCATGCCCACCTGTCACCAATCTCAGGTGGTTTAATGTCTGGATTTGTTTATAGAGGACAGGTCTTTGACTATCTAATAGTAGTGTTGCCTTCTCAATCAACATGCATTGTAGGGATTGTCGTAGGAGTTCGTTGCATTCATCTTTTGTGTGCATCGAGATTTCATCTCCTACTTGCAACTTATTGTTAGCTTGGACGACTGTGCACTTAGATCTTGATTTGTTCATTCATCCAAAGCCCAATTCTATGTATTCCATTGAACCCAAGTCCAAGGTTCAACTCATGCTTGAATCTTGTGTGTTGTTCTTGAAAGTTCAAGTTCTTTATTGCTCATGTCAAATTTGGATCCAACTTGAGTTCAATTTGAGTTTGAGTTCTATGTTCGGGTCCCCTGATATTGCACAATTTGAGTTCCAAGAACAAGTTCAAGTGCTTGTTCAAAGTTTTCTGGGATCTTTTGAGGTACAATTTCTTGTTCAAATGATTTGAATTGGGCTTCAGCTTGATTTTATTTCATTTGGAATTTGGTCTTTAGAAATCATTTGAATTTTGGTTCTGATTTAGGTCCACAAGTCCTTTGTTCTTGTACAGGTCCTCTGCTCATTTAGTTCAAGTTCCGTGCATTTTTGGTTCGAGTACAAGTCTTCTATATTTTTACTCAGCTGAAGTCTTCAAATGGTTTCAAGTCTTTGTACATTTCAGTGAAAATTTCGGCAGCACCCCGGCATATCCCCCGTTTGGGGGAAAATTGGGGAGCTGGGCCTTCCCACCACGCTACTAGAGCGTGTATGGTAGGTGTCCGTAGACACCGCGGCCGTACAAAATTTCATCCCACCACGCTACAAGAGCGTGTATGGGGCCTTCAGTAGTATCCGTACCAGAACAGCAGTGACTCTCCCCACCACGCTACAAGAGCGTGTATAGGGCTCTCCCACCTCGTCGTATGCTTCGCACCGGGCTCCCTCCTACCGTGCTACAAGAGCGCGTATAGGTGGTTCTCCGGTCCGCTGCAAGCGTCGAGAACGGGGTTTAAGTTAGAATTTATACCTTTGGGCTCGGCGGTGATTGTCGGCGACTGTCGGCTCGTAGATCAAGGTAATAGGAAGCAAGCATTACCACGAGTTAATTCAATAATTAATATTAATTAATTATAATTATATTTAATTAACTATATTTACTCTTAGTTAATTATAATTAATTGAAATTATTAACTGTAATTATTATAATTAATTGATATATTTAATTATAATTAACTTTTAATTAATTATAATTAATTAATATCGATTAACCTTAAATAATTATAATTAATAAATAATAATTGACTATAATTAAAAGAGTATTAATTATAATTAAATTAAAATTAACTTTAATTAAACTAATTATAATTAATTGTTATTAATTATAATTATTTAATTAAAATTAATTATTATTTAATTATAATAAATATAACTAACTAAAATAATTATAATTATAACTAATTATAACTAATTGAAATTAACCCTCAATTAATACTAATTAAAGTTAATCAAATCACTAAACCCTTTCTCCCTCTCTGTTTACATTTACGAGATTTGGACGAAGAAGAACGCGAATGGGAGAAGGTTACCCTCACGGCAAGCGGGCTCCCGTAGCTACTTCCGATCAAAATGTCGTAATTTCCGATCCAACGGGAAGAGCAAGTCGTCGAAAGCAGCGAAGTTGAACAGTAATGGAGGAGGCGAAGTAGCGGCGGGATCGGGAGAAAGTTACTGCAGCGAGCGAGCGAGCTCCGGTGTTGCTCCCGATCAAAATGTCTAACTTCCGATCCAAACGGAAAGGGGACGGCGTCGGGAGGTGGAGAAGAAGCGCACGAAAGGTAGAATGTTATCTTCACCGTAAACGAGCTCCAGTCTTGCCTCCGATCGAAATGTCGTTGATGGAGCGGAGTCGAACAGAGAGAGGGAGAATCGGGAGAGTGAGTGAGAGGAATAAATAGCGCAAATGACGAGCTCGGTTTCATTTTAACGCCGAGACCGATCGTGCGTGAGGAGACATTGATGTGTGGAGAAGCGACATCGGTCGTGGCTACGACGTGCGGAGTTCGGCGCCGGACAGGTACGTGGATTTAAAAAAAATTTCTTTTTTTGTTTTATACGGCGGCAGGTCAACAATCATCTTATTTATGTTTACTTGTTTTTCAATGACTTCTTGCTTATGACTTTTTTTTTTTTATATTATTGTGAAAATTTTGAATTACTCTTAAATGCTTTATTGGGAGAATTCTAAGCTCAAATTTTAGGATGTTTCTTATTATTGATTCCTAAGGAAGATTACTCTTAAATGCTATATTTTTTATTCTTTGCAATTAATTTAGTGCTTTAATTTTGAACCTTACCTCTTAAAATGCTTTCAGATCTACATATTGCTTCACGAAAAGTAAACAATTTGATACCCGATTGTACACTTTTAAATCTTGGGTGAGAGTGAAATTATTAGAAGATAAAATGATATTTATATGAGATAAATTTAAGCATCTTTGATCTATTATTCAAAAAATAATAAGGTAGTAAGAAGTCACTGATGGCTAAATTGAGCATAGTGGAAATGAGAGTTTTTAAGATGGATGTATGACAAAGCTAGGAAGGATGAATTGATGAATGATTATATTAGAGAGATGGTTGCAGTATCATTATATTAAAGATGAGATGGCTGAAAATAAATTGAGGTTGTTTGGACATAGACAGTGAATAGTAGAAAATGCATGTATTAGATAGGTATATAAAATTAGTGTTGAAAGATTGTATGGACTAGGGCCTATGGGTAAACAGTTGCTAACAGAAATAGAATTTGTTAAAAAAGATTTTTAGAGAACAAGTTTAACATCTCATGTAGTACTTTCAATGGGAAGGAATGGAAAATTTAGATTCATAAAACCGGCCCGTATGCCAACCTAAATAGTTGGGATTAGGTTAATATTGATATAGATGATGGCGGTGAATTTCGATTTCATATAATTGCTGATCAGAATAAATATTTGATTTTTATCAGGTTCATACACCAAGGATCTGTGCACGTTTGATTTGGTCTATTGCCGAACACTTTGATCTTGAAGGTCTGGATCCACTTCTAGCTGATGATCCAGAGGATCCTCTGAACATCCTTATTTCAAACATGCACAAGGTGTTATTCAGTAGTGATGCATCTGCAATCACTTCTAACAGGCTTCAAGATGTACAGGCTGTCCTACTCTGTGCACAACGTTTAGGATCAAGGAATGCAAGAGCTGGCCAACTTCTGAGTAAAGAACTTGAAGATTTTAGAAATAATGCATTAGCTGATTCTGTTAACAAACATCAGTGCCGCTACATTTTGCAGATTATCAAATATGTGACTAGTCACCCAGAGAGAAGGTTAGTTTTCATGTTATTTCTGTATGCATTATTGGTAATTTCTCTGATTATGTGTGCCTCCTTTGTTTCTTTGAATTTTGTGGTTATCTTTTTGTATGGATTAGTCTGATGCATAATATTTAATTAGCATTGATGTGTTTATGTATGCTACATGGGTCCTGCTCCCTCTCCTCCTAGATGTACATCTCCCTCTTTTTCTACAGTTTTAATCAAAAGGTCCTGAATTTCACATGCAAAATGGATCCAACTTCAATTCGATCATATATTGTGGTCATTTAATACCCTATGCCACTTTATAGTGGTTGTTAAAACTTCTATGCTACTATAATCTCTTCCTAGCACAACTGAAAATTGAGAGCTATTGAAATGCTGTTTTGAATACATTAATGTATCAAAGAAGAAATATGTCCAAGTGAACTGAATTTGTATACCGATCACTACATGAATTTACTGGCTATATTCATCAATGGAGAGTTATGCATAGTGGAGATTAAGGTTGATCTTGAACTATTATCTTCAGGAATAGTAGGCAATAAAAATCATATAAGGTAAGGATGTTTCTCATGTTTCAAGTGTTTCAAGTTGAAAATTCATTCATAAGAAATAAGTACTTGAACATGCTAATCCTAAAACTAGAATTTGGATGTGTTCTATCAGCTGGTTAGAAGTAACAAATTGTCACAATTTGCATTCTGAATGTTTAAGGCAATCAAACGGGTTAGCTGCAATTATTTTGTATGAGGATGATTTTAAATTTTCTTTCATGGAACTGATAAAATTGACGGGCAGCTTGTAAAAGCAACTGAGGTGTAGCTTTAAGATTTAGCAGCGATGTTGATCTCTGGGATAGAGTACTATTTTGATCCGAACTTGTGAATCCTTTCTTGCTTATCCTGGCTGAAGATGGTATTTCAACATTTTCTTTTATTTGGTTGTCCTTTATGGATTTATTTTTTAGATATTCTGTACTTTTGTTGTCTTCTGTACTTCTTGCTTACATATATTTTTCCCACTCTTTTTTGTTTGGTTATGATTATAGATTTTTTTTGGTCTTTTGGTTGTTTAGGACATGGCTCTTAATATAGTAGACATCCTTCCATCACTTGCAACAGTAATTTCTAGTACGTGTTTGTTCTATCTTTTGTCCATATTTGTTATTAAATTAACGCAATGTTTAACACAAACGAAAGATTCATTTAGCAATAGTAATTACACAATTGTCTAGTTTCTTACCTGCTATTTTTTAAGTTTGAAATTCAGTTTTCAGGTTCACCAATTTATGATCATCTTGAACTTGACCCTTTTTCTTGTGCATCTTAAAATACTTGTGTTTTATTTAAGCTACAAAAGTACTTAATCATAGAGAAACTATGGTGCTTATTTTATTGTAATTGATGACATTGCTCTCTGTTTTATTAGAAGCATAATGTTATAGTTTCTGTTCAAGGGATTAATTATTCAAAACTTTTCAGATGGTCTGGTGTAGGTGAAACATGTGGAGATTACCCTTTTAGCCACCATAAACTCACAGTTCAGTTCTATGAGGCTTCTGCAGCACAAGACCGAAAACTGGAGGGATTGGTACACAAAGCTATTCAAGAATTGTGGAGACCAGAACCAAGTGAATTAAGCCTTTTGCTAACAAAGGGTATTGAGTCTACTTACCTCAAAGTTCCTCCGAAGGCATATACACTCACTGGTAGTAGTGATCCTTGCTATGTTGAAGCATATCATTTAGCAGACTCAATTGATGGGAGAATAACATTACATTTAAAGGTTGTTCTCTATACCATGTTATTACTACGGTACTTCTTTTTTTCCATCATCTTACCAATGTTTACTTATATTTTAAAACAATCACTTTGGTTCGTTGGATGTGTAAAAAACATGACCTTTACAACATGCTTTTCAGTAGAACAAATTTTTTCATGAGAAAAATAGAATCTTAATTTTGATGCAAATGATTAGGATGGCTTTTTATTATTAACAAGAAGCCATGCAAGATTTTCCCATGTTTTTCGTTTTGCCTAACCTAGAACTTGAGAAAGGCTTATGGTTATGGGAATTTTACCAAGAATTTTAGGCCAAATAGAATAATACCGTTATGTTATATTATATTTTTAGAGTTGTCTCAGGATTGTCCTTGTTGCAAGCCTTTTTTTTTTTTTTGCTTTAAACACTTAGTTTTCATCCCATTTTTCAAGTGCCACTATTGCAAACTTTTTGGCTGCTCTACACATCAAGGTGCAAATGATGTCAATGGCATTCGTTACCCTGTCCGTAAGTGTTCAAAGTGATTTCATCATAGCTTAAGAAAGGAGTTGATTATGAGAGAACCTAATATCTAACTAGATGTAGCTAAAGAGCTTTTGCAACGTTTATCTTACCATTGGACATGCTTTTGCATTCCTGCTCAATATGCTTCTCTTTTATTTATTTCAATTATATTCTATTTTTTCTGACTCTGAAGCTAAATTATTTTCCAAAGTGTCAATCGTTCCAATCGTGAATCTTCTCGTACTTGTCTAAATCAAATCTTACGACAGTTTATTTATAATCATTATTCCTTATGCAGGTTTCGTGGAGTAATAATCTGGTTTATGTTGTGAATGCAGATTCTAAATTTGACTGAACTAGAGCTAAATAGGGTGGATATCCGGGTTGGACTTACTGGGGCTCTTTATTTCATGGACAATTCTCAAGGAGTTCGACAGCTACGGAATCTTGTTTCCCAGGTATCTTTTTCTAGAACATGGATAGATTTTGACAAAAAAAAAAAAAAAATAAAAATAAAAAAAAAAACATGGATAGATTTTGACAAAAGCATGATCATGCTAATCTTTCTGCAGATAATCTTAATAGTATGAAGGATCAGAATGTTTTTAATGTTTTTCCGTTTCCCTGCATTTGAAACTTGATTGGAATTTATTCTAGCTTCAGCCATATATGATGTCAATCTGATTTTCATTTTTAATGTAGGATCCAGTTCTTAGTAGTGTAACAGTGGGTGTCTCGCACTTTGAGAGATGTGCACTTTGGGTTCAAGTTCTGTACTATCCTTTCTATGGAAGCGGAAATGTTGACTATGAGGGAGATTATGCCGATGAGGAAGCTCAGATCATGAGACAAAAACGTACTTTGAAGCCAGAACTTGGAGAGCCTGTGATACTAAGATGTCAGCCTTACAAAGTTCCATTAACTGACCTCCTTTCACCTCATAAGTGTTCGCCAGTTGAATACTTTCGGTTCTGGCCAAGCTTGCCAGCTATTTTAGAGTACACAGGAACCTACACGTATGAAGGTAGTGGTTTCAAGGCTACAGCTGCACAACAAAGTGGGGCTTCACCATTTCTGAGTGGGCTAAAATCGCTCTCATCAAAACCTTTCCATCAAGTGTGCTCACACCTTATCCGTACAGTGGCTGGCTTCCAAGTAAGTCTCTTGTTTCCTTACGATATTTTAAATTGCCACATTCTTAAAAGTTGATTCTCAACAGCCATTGTGATAAAAGAATTATTAATTTTAAAAGTTTCCACATAACCACTTTAAATCAACAGCCACCTCATTACACTTAGGTTTCATTTGATTATTTTGTACCTTTCTTAAAAGATAGTTTTAAAACTGTTGTTTGAGAGAACAAAGTTTTCTAACGGAGAATTTAATATCACAAAAATAACAATATTCAGAACGTGTTTAAGAAAAGTAATTTTATCAAATAAATAAATTTTTTTCTGCTTTACCGTTGCAAAAAAATAGTAAAAACGGACAAACAAACGAGCCCTTAGTTGCATGTCGATAAATAATAATTTTGTTAAAATTATTATTAAGGTTTATATGTGAGTTAAAATCAGGATATTTGAAAGAGATGATTATCTTAGGTATATGATCATCTTGTTCCCAATTAGAAATTAGCAGTAAAAAAAAAATAGCATTTGGAGATTTGAACATCCACACTAAAAATTGGAACAAACATCTATTAATAAGGTGGATTGATAAAACTATTGAAGATAGATGAAGGATAACATGACGAGCAAATGAGTTGAGAATCTCATGCGGTATTGACATACAACAACATCAAGTCTTTGTCCCACTACGTGGGGTCGGCAAAATGATTAATAAAGCCAATCCTAAATAGTTAAGACTAATAAGGATGATAATAGTGGACTAGTAGGAACTCAATAAAATAAACTCCCTTGTAATGATTGGAATAGATGACTAAAATCTGAATGCTCTTTGCCAATCTTTGTCACTCAGTTGTGCTTTGCTGCAAAGACTTGGTTCGGTGGCTTCTTGGGAATGATGATTTTTGGTGGGAGCGAAGTGAGTAGAAATGTAGATCTGGGTGACGAAACCACCACAATGATGTGCAAATTTGTTGTACGATCCTCTGATGCTTCCATTATTAAGGAAATAGGTTCAGATATACAGGGATGGCTGGATGACATTACTGATGGCGGTGTCGAGTACATTCCAGAAGAGGAGGTGAAGATTGCAGCTGCTGAGAGGCTAAGAACCTCCTTGGAAAGAATAGCTCTGCTCAAAGCAGCTAGACCTCCCCCTCAACTTCCAAAACCTGAAGAAGAAGAGGAGAATGAAGATGACGAAAAGAAAAAGAAAGAGGAAGAACTTGACGAGAATGGGAAGCCAAAAGGGCCTTCAACCCTATCTATTCTTACAGCAGAGGAAGCAGAGCACCGAGCGCTACAAGCTGCAGTTATTCAAGAATGGCACATGCTGTGTAAAGAGAAACCCATCGCTGCCAATTGAGGTGCTGGTAATTAATCCTCTTTAAGTTTTTATATCGTTTAATTTACTCCATCGTTTTAGAGAAAGCTGATATTAAACACTATAGAGGAACACCAAAGCCAGTATGGAAATATTGTAGCTTCAGTAAAGGAAAATCATTCCATAAAATTATTTTCAGCCATTCCACAGTACGCTTTGTTTAGAAAGTTTAAATTGTTTTTTTTTTTTATTGAAATTGTAAATGGGTATCATGTGTTGAACATTTGTTCCTCTTGAAGTGAAGTTGTTATGGGTCAAAAGAGGCTTCACACTGAATGATTCAGAGACTAATTAGGATGCGCCACATCATCCGGTATACAGTAGTATTGAGCACCAGTGCCGAGTAAAAAAATGACATGACACATTCCGGTTAATCACCGAACGTCATCCGGTGTATACACAGAATAATTTCTCATGAAAAGACCATTTGAAATCTGAGTTAGAACATCAAAGACCTTCAAAATTAACGAAAAAAAAAAAAAAAAATCTTCAAGCTGTTATGATTTATTTTAAGCATTTGTCAAGCATTATGAATAATTAACTAAAAAAATATTTATAAAATTATCATGAAATATAATAAATTAATAATCAAATAAGATTGTGATAACTGCCATGAAAAAAAAAATGAAAATCTGCCTAAATTCATCTAATGCGGAGATCAAGATTGGTTTATAGCCTCAACATTATTGCATAACAGCCAAATAAATTTTCCACTGTTATCAAAGCAAAGGAAATTTACATCAGAACGTTTTGACACAATTAGTATCCTAATTGTCCTTAAATTTACATTAAAATTAATAATATATATACTATTAAATAACTATATTAATCTGCAATTAAACTCATCTTAATTCAAATTCCATCAAGATAACCTAACATAGTTCCCCAACAGCAAAACTGTACACAACAAATATCAAAACAAGCGTCCATTTTGGCTTCTAATCATATCATAAAGCACTAAAAATGCTAGGCTCCTATACATTTCAGCGAGAAAACGTGTATAAAATGATTGTATCTATACAGAAGCATATGGCTTATTCTCTATAGCCACACAAATGGCCACACTGACATAATCAAGAGAAGCCTTTCCAAAATAATAACAATAATAATAATAATAATAAAAGAGCTGCTCAGGCTTCTTTGCCTACAACATTCAACCAGAAAATCCAGCAGCCAACAACTCTCTAATTCCTTATAAAATTTGATGCCGTTAGCTTATAACTGGAACCATTTACCTTCACGGAAGGGGCTGCAACATGCCTATCTTTCGCAGTAGCCGTAGTGAAGCCACTATCAGAGTTTGCTTCACTTACATCGCCATCCCCAGGCCTCGCCCAGATTTTGATGTGGCCTTCACGGCAAATAGTAACAACTGATTCTCTGGTAAATATTAGACCAGACAAAGGCTCCACATGTACACGGTGGGCGGAGAGAGGGGAGAGCTTCGGCACATCCCGCATGCTCGGCGGCGGCTGAAGGGTGCCTATAGAAGGTGCGGAATCCCAGTGAGCAGAAGAATGGCTTCCACTGCTAAGGGTAGGCGAGCCGCCAAGAGGATTATATCGTTGTGGCACAACGATTTCGTCCATTTCGAGGTCCCATAGAAGTAGACGAGTATCCTAAAAATGAAATAAAGTTTTATGCACACTTATAACAACAACAACATCAAGCCTTTATCCCACTACGTGGGGTCAGCTACATGAATCCTTTTTCTCCATTGTGTTCTATTAAAAGTCAAATTTTCGTTTAAATCTAATAGAGAAAGATCATTTCTAATATTTTCAAACCAAGTCTTTTTAAGTCTGCCTCTACCTTTCTTAACATAAGTCAAATTTAATCCCTCTACTTTCCTAGCCAGATCATCAGAAGGCCGCCGTTTTATGCACACTTAAACAACAAATTTAAATATCTTCTTATTCTTTTGCAATATACCACACAATATGCTTAAAGATGGATATATTTTGAAAAAAATTGTAATATGTCAATAATGCACTCATTTTAAAGAAATTTAAATGATTGAAAGACATATCTTTAGTGGTAAAGTCAAAGCATGCATAGTTAATACAATTCATATTTGTTAGTTTAATTAAAATATCTTTGAATTAATTATTCAAATACCTGACCAACAGATCCAAAACGGTACATAGCATTTTCTGCTGTTCCATCAGAATTCCCATCAGAATTTGGAGCCGACCAATAAGAATCAAAAGCAACACCGCTCACCTGTTTGATCAGCTTACCAGTGAGGACTATAGAAGATGACAACTAAAAAAATTTGAGGTAAGATTTACCCATGAATTATGTCCCTCCCCACAAGCAACTATTTTTCGAGCATCCATGCTCCAAACTTGTACTAGATCATCTTCACCACCAATTAATATATATTTCCCATCAGGGCTAGAAACAACATGCAGCCAAAATATAGAGAAGATTAGATTCCTGGAAATTCTCCATTGAACCAAAATTAGAACACCAGAATTTTGAAAATGGCAGATACTCGCTTAAGGAAAAGCAAACAGAGAAATGAAAAAAAAATGACAAAAAAAAAGGGAAGTTCAGAGAAAACATTAGAGGAACAATGTTTCAGAGCACAAAATACAATGGGATGTCGAGTGGTGCTTTTGTTAACTAAAGTTTCATTTCGGACCGTTTTCTTATTATTTTTTTTAAGCAGCTTCTAGTACAAAATTTTTAATTTTTGTGCTAAAAAACTATTTTAAGAAGTAATAAAAAAAGTCGTTCCAAACGAAGCCTAAGGCTTGGTTTGGGACCGCTTTCTTACTGCTTTTTGAAACAGCTTCTAATACAAAATCCTTTAATTTAAGAAATTTTTGTTTAAAAAACTGTTTTAAAAAGTTGTCCCAAACAAGGCCTAAGACTCCATCATTACTTGTATTATCTACATAAGTATAGTATACAAATTTCAAAACTATATTACATAAGAATTTCCAACAAACATAATAGCATATCCTATATTAATAACGAAACATGATACTGATGGACCGGTTCACCCGGTCCATCATTATGCTGGACCGGTTCACCCGGTCCAGCCTAACAGACCCGCGCGGGTCTATTCGCGACGGAAGCCGCTTCCGTCCGCTGAGCGAGAGAACGGCGGCTTGGGGAGAGAAGTAGGGATAGTATAAAAGAGTCCTTTAGGGTTCTTTGGGTTTTTTATGCAAGAATAGACTTTCCTTTTGTTTCTTTCTATTGTTCTCTAGGGTTTGTAGTGGGAGACCTTGTCCTTCTCGAAGTGGACAAACTTATCTTCTTATCGTTTGGATTTTAATGCAATGGCAATGTTCTTCTTTCCACTTCTTTTGTGATTGTGTTATATTGATTTGGTGGAGACGTTCTTATCTTTGCAAGGAGAAGAACTATTGAGTAACCCTAAGGCGTATCAATTTGGTATCAGAGCTCTCGATCCTAGACGGCATGGCATCAAAGAAGGTAGAAGTCTTGGAAGGGGAGATGAGCCAATTGAAAGAGGAGGTAGGCGAGAAACTTTCGTCGTTGGACGAAAAATTTTCAAACCTAGAAGAAAGATTTGGGGGTATGGAAGAGATGATTCGGAAATTGGTAGAAGCCCAAGTTGTGCAATCAAACCCGAAGGAAAAAGGGAAATCGCCGGTGCCGAACTCTAACCCTAACCCTAATTTTCAAATTAGGGAAGAAGGAGGAATCCAAGGTGAGGGAGGCGTGCAGGGCCAATGGTCGAAGGAAGGGGGAGAAGGGTCTGGAGTGGGCGGTTTTTGGGGGATGGCCGGCGGTCAAGGGGGCCGACCATACATGGGCTCGGCAGGGCCCCATGGCACACGAGAGGGGTGGCCGACTCAGATGGGGAGCTTTCCGGAAGGGAATCGCGCCCCGTGGGAGCAAGGGGGACCCACGACTCACACTGGAGGAGGCTATGGAGGCAGAAGGGAAGACTACAGTATGGGATACGGGGAACTAAGAGAACCACCATGGGGAGGAACTCAAAATACCTACCATGGAGAGAGAAGGGGACAGCCACTGTATATCTAGTGGATCAATACTTGGAGGAGAGGGATAAGGTGTTGGGAGAATTGAGAGAACACCTAGTGAGAGCCCAGCAGATCATGAAGACGAAGGCAGATGCTCACCGCAAGGATGTGACATTTGAAGTGGGAGAGATGGTGTACCTAAAGCTACGGCCTTACCGACAAAAGACTTTAGCCAGCAGAAGGAGTGAGAAGCTCTCTCCACGATACTATGGACCTTTCGAGATAGAAGGGAAAGTGGGGATGGTGGCCTACCATCTCAAGTTACCTTCTCAGTCCTCCATCCACCCTGTATTCCATGCATCATTATTGAGGAAGTGCATAGGGGATCATACTATGGCAACTCCTACTTTACCCCAGGGCCTCACAGGAGATATGCAATTCTTACTGGAGCCACTACAGGTGAAGGAAGTGAGGAAGAACGATCAAGGCAAGAGGGAGGTGCTCATCGAGTGGAAGGACTTACCAACACATGAGGCCACTTGGGAGATATACGAAGCCATGCGGGAGCAATTTCCAGACTTCAACCTTGAGGACAAGGTTGATCTCCTAGAGGGCGGTATTGATGGACCGGTTCACCCGGTCCATCATTATGCTGGACCGGTTCACCCGGTCCAGCCTAACAGACCCGCACGGGTCTATTCGCGACGGAAGCCGCTTCCGTCCGCTGAGCGAGAGAACGGCGGCTTGGGGAGAGAAGTAGGGATAGTATAAAAGAGTCCTTTAGGGTTCTTTGGGTTTTTTATGCAAGAATAGACTTTCCTTTTGTTTCTTTCTATTGTTCTCTAGGGTTTGTAGTGGGAGACCTTGTCCTTCTCGAAGTGGACAAACTTATCTTCTTATCGTTTGGATTTTAATGCAATGGCAATGTTCTTCTTTCCACTTCTTTTGTGATTGTGTTATATTGATTTGGTGGAGACGTTCTTATCTTTGCAAGGAGAAGAACTATTGAGTAACCCTAAGGCGTATCAGATACTTCAAGAAAAGAGTTTCAAAAAAATTCAATTGAAATTGAGAAAGAATAATGTAGTATGCAGCTGATTTGAATATCATATCTAGAACTCAACCTTCAAATTCTAGCTATTTAAAGAAATGATTTAATAATAAAACATGTGGTGAATTTAACGTGCCATATGAGAAGTTCCACGTGTCCTGAGATCTTGATTGACCTTATCAGTGAATTTAATCTAGTGAATATTCCTATGGATGGAAGTAAATTTACTTTACAAATAAAAAAGAATGAAAATTTTGCCAAGTGAATCGTTTATTTCTTTTTCCTTACAGTGAGGAATCTTTTCCAAATTGCATTCAAACGATGCTCAATAGTCATTGATCTATTATCTTAAATTTTAATGATACACCTTCATTTAAATCTCTCTATTTTTGCTTTGAGAATGGGTAGTTTCTTAAGGAGGGCTTTAGGAAGATAATTATCGATTGGTTGAATGGTTTAGATGTTGAAGGAGATGATGTTAAATGTTGTCTTAAAAAAAGAAGTCCTTGCTCAATCCCAAAGATGAAAATAAATGAATTTCTCTAAATCTGATTCTATTGAGGTTAAAGCTGAGAATTGCATTTGCAGCACTCAAGATATTAAAAAATATGAGCAAGGTAAGAAGTGGCTTTTCAATGAAATGAAATAAGAGATACATAAGTATCAAAAGGTTAAAGTTAATTGGTACCTAAAAAGTGATAATATTAAAAATGGGATGAGGATCAATCTTATTCATAATATAAAGATAACAATCAAATTCTCTCTACCATTGGAATATTTATAAGGCCTTCCAATATCCTTCAAATGGTTCTTTAACAATAATACGCTGTAAATTTATGCTTTGGACTTCAACACGCTTTATACCTTTTCAAACTTCTTTCTTCTTCTCTCAGTTCTCTTGATTTTCCTTTCTTATTGAAGAAATAAAGGCTCTCCAACCCTAATTGACTGTTCTATTAAATTCGTCAAGTCATTTTTTTTAGATCGTATGTTCATGTTCAATGATATTTTCTGGGTAATGCTTCATTCTGTAGACCTAGCTCGGCTTTCATTCGTCTTGTATCTAAAAACACAATTGTGGAATTGTTAAAGATTTCAAGCTCACAAGTATTTTAAATGTTGCATTCAAAAGCTTTCCTAGACAATAGATTAAATCCTTTTATATCTAAGTTGATTGATATTACTGAGGTGCCTTTGTTGTCAAGCGATGTATTCTTGATGATATTTTTGGCATCCCATAAAACTATCCACAACACCCATGATAAGAAATTAAATAAATTCATCTTCATGGTGAACTTCGAAAGTAGTTTGAAAGCTGCAATTGGAGATTTATATTTGGTTCTAATGGGCAGATTTTCACCCTCTTTATTTCTTGGATCAAAGATAGCATCAGCAATAGAAGCTCTCAAGTCATTGTTGATGAAGAAGTGGGTAAACAGTTAAAGTGTTGTGAAAGCCTAACGTGATGATCCCCTCTTCCCAATTTTTTAAATATTCTCACTCTCGAAAATATTCTCCTTTTGTTTGAGAATGTTTCTAGATTTAAGATTAACTTACAAAAATATTCATTGATTTACATGAGGCGCTAGTAGAGACAAAAGCTGTTTTCTTAATTATGGAAGTGGCTAGTTTAATGGGTTGTTTACTTAACAAGGTTCCTGTCAAGTACCTTGGCGTAACTCCGGGACTAAAAGACTTCAAAATTTCCTGTGGAATCCTATTCATGAAAACTTTTGATCTAAACTTTCACTTAGAAGGGTAACTTTCTTTCTAAAGGTTGCTCGTTCACTTTTATCAAACCTGTACCAACCTGCATCCCCTTCAATTATCTTTGTCATCTTTTGGAAGGCAAAAAATGATGAAAATGCTTGCAGTTAACAAGTTAGAAGTATAGCTATAGAACTTGGGAACTTGAAGAAATAGATATGTATTTAAAGATCCTAGTCTAATGAAGCTAATTTGGAAGTCTTTTCTTATCAAAAGTCTGCCATTTGCTGGCAAAATTAGGAAACAATATTTTTGGAATCAAACACCTAAATTTTTAAATTTTTGTTTTAAGAAGCATTCAAGTTGTCAAATTTTATTGAAGGTGTTAAACGAGTGATTCAACCTTTCGTTATCTGATGTGATGCAAAGGGAGTTACACAAGGACTTTAAAAGAAAATTTAAATTTCAGCTTCACAAATTATTCAATCATGCATCAAAGTAAGTCAATTATAAGTAAGTCGCGGTGTTCAATATGCTAGGCAAAGAAACGACAACAAGAGAGCCAAGTCTTTTAAGCAATTGCAAAAGAAAACGTAAAACAAAAGCTAGTAAATAAAAATCCCACGATTAATACCAAGTTGTTCACACTTTGAGACCTTTAGCACTCTCTTCCTACGAAGACTAAGTTGAACGGCGGAAGATTGTCCAAACTAGCATGGAGGTTGCCACTAAGATGGAAGCGCCAAGGAACGTTGCCGTGGAAGAAGATCTCGGAGGCGGAGGAGGCACGGTAGATCGACCTTCGATAAACCAAGTGTAGCCGGAGAAGTGTTCGTCGATGGAGCTTATGAGCGTCGGCACGATGCGACCCAAATAGTCTTCGACGGTATCGTCGAAGTCAAATCCGACGTCGAAGAATTGTGATCGGAGGATGTCGACTCTTCCGTTGTGGTCGTATTCAAACCCGTAGTTCCACTCGGGTTCGTCCATGCATCCTTGGATTGGATTCGGATGGTCGCCACAAGAGAGATCTTCCAGACGGATGGGTGGAGTGGCGGCTTGGCTAGGAGAAAGAGGGAACCTGCGGTAGAGCAAGGGGGGAAGGGGGGCGGCCAAGTGAAAAAAAACTGAAGTTTTCTTTCAGTTTTGTGAGATTAGGAGGGAGGAAATTAGTGATTTGAATTCTCAATTAAGTGCATTAAAGGCATTAATTGAAAATCAAATGTTTGAGACCAAGAAAGGGGGCCGGCGGCTTCATTAGAGGGGCTAGGTTTAGAAATAAAACTGAATTGATTTCAGCTTTAAGTGAAATTGGAGGGATTTATTTGAGCTTAAGATTTGAATTTCAAAATAAGAGAGAGGGGATTAATTGCGCAATTAATGGGGCCCATGAAGAGGGGGGGGGGGGGCCGGCGGCATCAAGGAGGAAGAGGGGGGGTTTGGGATGAGGTGGAGGATTCCAAATCAAGACGATGACTAGGAAAATTTTATTTCATGAATCCAATTTCATTTGGAACGAAATTGAGTTCAAAATTTCGAAAACTTTCCTAAATTGGAATTTCCCAATTAGGAAAGAAATTGAAATTAAAATTCAAATCTCAAGGAGATGTTGGGATGGAACATGGAGTGGTGGTGGAGGAGAATGATGGCCGGCGACAAGGTGGTTGGCCGGCGGGCCTAGGGTGGCCGGCGGGGCTAGGTTGGCCGACGGGTGGGAGGGGAGAAACTCAAGGATTAGGTGGCCAACTAGGGATGAAGTGAGGATTTCGGGGTGAGGAAAAGAGAGTAAATAACAAAAAGAAAGAAAACGAGAATAAGGTTTGAGAACTCACTAAGAGATCTCAAGTTTTGAAGAACTCACACAGAGATCCTCATGCACTCACAAAGAGAACACAAATGTAGATTTTCATTCAAATATCCAATAATCATAATACAAGATACAACGGCCATATAAATAGGCCCAAAAGAAAATAACTCGCAAAAGTCTAAAATGCCCCTTGGGGCTACAAAAGCAACTATTACCCTCAGGGGTAAAATGGGAAACTACGAAAAATAAAAACATAAAATGAAAACTGAAGATACAAGTGGGATCAAAAATAAAGGCTAGCAATCACGGCCGTCGATCTCCGTGGTCGTCTCTGATAAGCGCGCCGAAATCTCCTATCGATGACCTCATCATTATCAATATTAAATGAAGCATTACCAATGCGAAATATGTTGATTTCTAGAGAAATATATGGACGGATGAAGCTCATCTTGTTACAACATTTTATAGCCTCTTTGTTTGTTCTAGAAGCGATACACTTTCTACCAGTTCTCACTAGCTTGAAGGTCACCGTTCATTTGTTTATTGGAAAGTTTACAGTCAACCGATTTTTCTTCCCTTCTTCCATTCATCAATAAAATTTCTTTCAATTCAACTTATGATATCCAAGTAGCAATTAATATTCTCAATTAAGTCCTTATAATCCGTCCTTTATTTTGGATGGATGAATAAATCATTTTTTTGTTGGATTTGGAATCCTTTTGTTCCACAAAAAATTTCTTTTCTTGCTTGCATTTTATCTTCAAAGGAAAATGTTAGCAAACTCTTCTTCATAATCTGTGGGTTCTTCGCAATATAATTAATAGCTCTACATGTAAAGCTTATCCCTAAGATGATTTTTGCATTTCGTTCAATTGTTGGATTATTAGCAAGATTTAGTAAAGGCTTCATAAGTTGTTCAATATTCAAAAGGGAGTCAGAAACGTCAAAGAATTATTTCCTACTCCAATGGACACATGTATTAAGAACTTCATTGATTGCTCCGACATTTTCTTTTTAGCATCAATTTGAATTAATTGAAGTGAACAAAATGCTTAATGTTTCTCTAATAAGACTAAGGATGAAAGGTTCTTTTATTTGATATCATCTCTCTTGCATTTTTTTAATTTTCAATGGTTCCAGCAAGAAGACTTCTATCGTCAAAGTGCAGCTATCCGATTTCCAGCTACCAAAGAAACTTTATAATTTATTTTGTTTATTTCTATGGGAATTAGCTGTCTTATATTTTTGTGATTCTCCACCATTGCAACTATTTTTAATCTGTATTATTTTCTTTATTTTGATTAAGAGAAAATTTCCCAAACTTCAATAAAAATTCAGAATTCTTTTATTCAAATATTCTCCATCTCCCTCTAGCAAAAATTCTTCTTCAAACCTACCTCTGCTTCTGCTGATTCATCATCCTCTCCACCTTGAATACAATAAAAGCATTTGTAGACTTTCTTATACTATAACTTAATGAGGATAAAGCTACTCTTTTGTTACTCCCATTAGAACTAAAATTTTCAAAGTTCCTCCTTGCACCTCCCAAACTCATCTCTAAGGAAGTCTTAATTAATTAAATGATCCTCCCCAGCATCCACAATTTTACTAATAATCCATTTACAACTTTCATCAATACAACATAAACTAATTGTTCTTTTCAAAGTTTGATCGGATTTAACAAACACTAGATCATTAAAAAACTTTTTTCCAACATATTTCTACTCTTTGCATGAATGTTAAAAAGACATAAATCATAATAAAAGAGTAGGGTGCATCCAATGTATGGAGCTATTGACAATAAAAGGTTTGTTGAGGGAGTAATGTACATAGCCTTACTGCTTCATTCATAGAAGGGTGGTTTCCTAGCTTGAACTTGGGACTTCTTGATTGCACTACAGAAAATATAACTATTATTTTATTTTAGTTATTATGTGTAAAACAATGCCTACAATATTGACTCGAATATGAATGGGGTGTTTTCACTAATATTTTGAAAAAAAATTATAGGTCTATCTCATTACAGTATGCAATAAACTCAACCCATTGAATTCCAATCAGCACATGCGAAGTTTAGGATCACTAACATAATGAGAATTGCTAAGTACTACTCACTATTATCTCCTCCTAATGTTGTTGTCACCGATAACCATTTCACAGCCTATAACTTCACAATGTTACTGTTGATGTGAATCTTGCTATTTTCACCAACCAATTTTCACTATTTCCTGTGATTTTGCACGCTAATCCCATTTCTTTGTTAGTCCTGTTTGCTTCTTTCTCACCTCTACTGTGTTGCCTTTGCCTTTCCTGGTAAGTAACTATTGCCATCTTTGCCTTTCCTCTTAAGGCTTTAAGTTCTTACTTTTTAAGCCTAAATTTGAGGATAAAGGTCCTAACTTGGTCAATTATGTCCTAGGTGTATTTAGGCAAGCAAGATTAACCCTAATTTTGGGGTAAATACAAAACAATTGCACTTAAAAATGGTAAAGTATTAGACCCAACGTCCTATACAGCTTTCTCATCGAATGACGTAGCATATATGGTTTATAAAACATCTGATAAGATAAGATGCAAATTCTTGTTCCGCAAATGATCCAAATAAACATGATCATATGATATCAAAATCCTTGAATGTCATTGAAATATATTTAACAAGAGAAAGAATATGGAATGCTATTACCTCCAGGCACAGCAAAGCAACGCACCATAATAACTTTTTCCACCACAAAATAATCTCTCTTTGTAGTAGTCAAATACTCTTAAATAACCTAAAAGAATAAGATGAAAATAAAAGTGGTAGATATTGAAAAACAATGAAAAATAGAATAAGGGGAATTTGTATCAATTCAAACTCATACCATCTCTACCAACAGTCGCTAAATATGTGCCATCTATTGAGAATGACATACTATTAATTGAACCCTGGCAAATATGCCATCTGATAGTTGGATTGCTCTGTGATCAAGTTAAAGGAAATCAAGAACAAATGAGGAAATTTTTTAGATGAATAAATGAAAAGAGCACAAACATTTTCCACAAGCGACAATACAACCCCCAAACCGCAAAAAAGAAAAAATAAAAGCTTCGCAAAACATGCAGGCAAAAGATATGATTAGTGATGGGGACATCAGTTGGAGAGTCTACCGTCGACGTGGCCGTAGATCTACGGCCACGATGTACCCGATGTATTTTTGATTTCAGCATGTTTGTTTTAGTTGATGTAATTTTATTTCTGCACTGTTCCCTTTTTTACCCTTGCTTGAGGGATTGAGTCTTGTAACCCCTCGAGGGTATTTTAGTCTTTTATTTTTCATGACATTGTAATGGGCTATATATAGCCTCCTTCTTGTATTTTGAGGATTGATGAATGATATGATATTTTTCTGCATTGTTTTCTTCTTGGAGCTTTTTGTGAAAGCTTGAGAGAGAGTTGTGAGCTAGGTGGAGCCCAGGAGAGGCCACCCGTCGTACCCAACAGTCACCACCGGTGGCTCTTGGTTTTTCTCGTCTTCCTTCTTCCATTATTCTCCGTTTTCCACCTCCGGCTTCTCATCCACCACCACAAACCTCCTCCTCTTAACTTCACCTCCCAAAATCCCTTTCCTCAAAGAAAAGCCGCCCCCCTCCCACTCATCCCGCCGGCCACCCTCTTGACCGCCGGCCTCCCACCGTCCACCACCCCTGCATACCACCCATCACCGGCCTTCCCCATGCCATCTCCATGAATTTCAGATTTTTGAAATTCAAAGTGTAAGTTTCCAAATTTGGCCGACGCCAAAATAGGAAAGTTTTCAATGAAAATTCAAATTTCAAATTTTGAATTTGAATGGATTTGAGATTTTCTTAATTAATTTGGCAAAGTAAATTAGGAAACGCATAACTCCCTTCCTTCCTCACCCCACCCATCCATGCATGCCGCCGGCCCCTATCATGCCCCCCCTCCTTTAATGCTCTATTAAGGGGAGTTAATGCATGATGTTTAAAATTCAAAATCCATGATTCTTCCCTCCAATTTTACTTAAACCTGAAAATAATTTCAGATTTGGGAATTAGATAAATTATATTCCACCAAACCTAGCCCCTCTAACCCTAGCCGCCTCCCCCTCCCTCATAACCCGCCGGCCACCCTCTCCCCACCGCCCCTCTCTCTTTCTCTTTTCATTCTCCTCTCAAGGCATAGCTCCTACCTCGATTGAAGATGGAAGATCAATCCGGAGCTTGAAGTTTAGTCTTACATCTCACGAAGTTTCTTCAATAAAACTTCGCCTAACCTTGGGCGGGACAATCATTGGAAGGTACGTGGGATTTCTTCGATGTCTCTCCGTGAAGGTGACCCTTCTCTTTCTTGATTCTTTTACTTTTGAATTCCGAATTCTTCATGAGAATTTGTTCAAAGCGAGAGATTGTGTTCCTTTATTGCCATCCACTAGCATCCGTAGGATTTGTTACTTCTTTGCTTTAGATCTCGTTGTTAAACAAGGGTTAAGTTGGAAACTACTTCACATGCAACGTCTTAATTTTTTTATGTGTTTGATCTAGCTTAGTCTCTTGAGTAGTTTAGCCTAAGCGAAATAACTACTTAATTGTTTTGTATTGTTGTTTTAATCGCTTTAACGAGAATCTAAAGTTGCTCTTGAAATCCTTTTGTGCAAACCTCCATTTACGCATATAATTCTACATCATCTTGGTATCAGAGCATGGCTAGCATGCGATACTCTTGCTAGAAGTCATCCTAGGATATTAATTAGGCTTGCATAACTATTTTGGCATGCATAACATCTTTAAAAACATCTTAATCAACATTTACATTTGCTGTCCAGAAAATTCTGCATGCATTTAGTAATCAATACGTGTTGGTTTTGCCTTATATTTGCTGCCCTCTTAGTATTAACTCGTCTAGTTGTCTAGGAGTCAATTTGCACCTTGTTTAGTGGCTGTCCACATTGTTTCCTGCAACATTTAGTGTGCTGTAGGTTCACTGTTTAGGTGCCTAAGTGCTGTCATTCACTTCCCCACTTCAGCATTTGCATTTAGGACGTTAACCCTTCTTTGTAGCTTGCTGTCCAAGAGTTTCCAGCACCATTTAGAATCCCGATAGAGTGTTTTCCCTGCTGTAGGTTTGCTGTCCACTTCCTAGAAAACCTTCTAGGTACCCCACTGTGTTTAGAAATGGACCCGGAACAACTTAGCAGGACTTTAGACCTGTTGGTAGGTCAAATGGGTGCGATTAGTCAGCAACTTAAAGAGAACCAATCAGACTTAGCGGAACTTCGGCGACAGACAACTGATAGGTTCGACAATCTAGAACGAGGTAAGAACCAAGCACCCCTTTACACACCTTCTCGACCACCTTCCATGTATGGGGATGATACTTTTCATGATGATGGGCCCCCGCGTGCCCCTTATCGAAATCCCCATTACATACACGACACCAACCATGACCCCGACATACACTTGATGAAGAATATCAAGGTAGAAGCACCCACCTTCGATGGCACTTTAGATCCACAACTCTTCCTTGATTGGATCAAAGGCATGGATAGCTTCTTCAAGTGGTATAACATTTCTGAAACCAGAAAGGTTAGGTTCGCGGAGATGAAGCTTATTGGTAGGGCTAGCCAATTCTGGTCGAACTTAGAAAGTCTTAGGGAGTCCCGCAACGAGTACCCCATTACTGATTGGGCGTCCATGAAACGTGAACTTAAACAGAAGTATCTACCTCCGTCTTACTTCCCTAGACTCCTTGACAGATGGAACCGACTTACCCAAGGAAGCAAACCCGTTAAGGATTACATAGCATCCTTCGATGATTACCTGATTCGTTGCAAAGGGGAGACCTCAACCACCCCCGCGCAAATTTTGTCGATGTTTCGTACCGGACTACGAGAAGACTTACGCAATGAACTCTTTGCCCGGAATGTCACTACTCTGGAGAACGCCTACAGCCTAGTGCTTGATCTAGAGGAGTCCCGTTCTCAGCATCCGAGCCGATCTCATGACTCTAGACCTTCGTATAGATCAGCCGGTAGTTCCACATCGCACCCTCCCGTTTCTCGACCTACTCCGGGGAGCACGACCCGACCACCCACGGGTCCACCTGCACTTAGATCTGATTCTAGAAGTAAGCCTCCTACCACGGATGCCCCTCGGCCCAGTCCCGGAACCAAGTGTTTTCGATGCCAGGGGTATGGGCATATCGCTTCTCAGTGCTCCAGTCCTTATAAGGTTTCGATCGTTGAAGAGGTAACTGAGGACGATCTCGAGCCCGAGGTTGATCAGGTCCACCAAGTGGAGGAAGAAGGCGAATACTTCGAGGAGGACGACGACACTACGGTCCTCAATTGCCTTCAAAAGTCGGATACCCCTCCCATCTGCGTGGTGAGATGTGCACTTTCACACCCGACACCCACTGATGACTGGCGTAGGACCACGATTTTCCATACCTACACCAAAATCAAAGACAAGAACTGTAAAGTCATAGTGGATAGTGGTAGTTGCATTAATGTTGTTTCCTCCAGCATGGTATCCCAGTTAGGTCTGTCTGCCGTTCCTCACCCCAACCCGTATAAGGTATCTTGGGTCAACTCCAATGCCTTGGAGGTGAAGGAACGAAGCCACGTACCAATCTCCTTTGCCACTTATAAGGAGAATGTCTGGTGCGATGTGTTGGCTATGAATGTTGGACAAATTTTGCTAGGTCGCCCCTGGATCTACGATAACGATGTCCACATTTATGGGCGTTCAAACACCTGCGTGTTTGAACATGTTGGCAAAAAGATTAAGCTTTTACCATCACAGCCCCGGGCTACCGATGCCACGAAATCCAACCCAGCCAAATCTAAAAAGGGCGTGAACCTTGTCACCGCCAAGGTTCTGATTACTGAGTTTGCCCAAGGCGCCCCTCTGTTTGCCTTAGTTGGCCGTGAGATTTCCACTGAATTTGACGAGCCCATTCCTGAGGAGGTACAGCCTATTTTAGGACAGTATGCTGATGTCTTTCCCGATGATCTCCCCGATCAGTTACCACCACTTAGAGACATCCAGCATGCTATAGACTTCGTCCCTGGAGCCTCACTTCCAAACCTGCCACACTATCGCATGAACCCCACGGAACATGCTGAGCTTAAAAAGCAGGTTGACGAATTACTGCAGCGAGGTTTCATTAAGGAGAGTCTTAGTCCCTGCGCGGTGCCAGCCCTTCTTACACCGAAGAAGGACGGGACTTGGAGAATGTGTGTTGATAGCCGTGCTATCAACAAGATCACCGTCAAATATCGTTTCCCTATTCCGAGGCTCGATGACATGCTGGATATGATGACGGGTGCGACTTTATTCTCCAAAATTGATCTTAAGAGTGGATACCACCAGATCCGGATCCGACCCGGTGATGAGTGGAAAACTGCGTTCAAAACAAAAGACGGTCTTTATGAGTGGTTAGTCATGCCCTTTGGACTGAGTAATGCCCCTAGCACTTTTATGAGGGTTATGACTCAGGTGTTGCGCCCCTTTATGGGTAAGTTTGTTGTCGTCTATTTTGATGACATACTTATCTTAGCCAATCTGTTGATCAACACCTTGACCACCTTAGGCAAGTTTGCGATGTCTTGAGGAAAGAACAGCTTTATGCCAATCCTAAGAAATGTACTTTCCTAGTGGACCAAGTCATCTTTTTGGGCTTTATTGTATCGGCACGAGGTGTCTCTGCCGACCCCGAGAAGGTTAGAGCCATAGTTGACTGGCCCGTCCCTCAGAACATCCGGGAAGTTCGCAGCTTCCATGGGTTAGCTACATTCTATAGGAGATTCATCCGAAATTTCAGCACCATAGTATCTCCTATCACTGACTGTCTTAAGAAGGGTGATTTTCATTGGACCCCGGCTGCTACCAGAGCATTCGATGAGATTAAGAAACGAATGGTGGAAGCCCCAGTGATGAGACTTCCTGACTTCTCTAAAGTCTTCGAAGTGACCTGCGATGCTTCGGGGGTCGGAATTGGAGGAGTCCTCTCCCAGGAAGGTCACCCGGTAGCATATTTCAGCGAGAAGCTGAATGAAATTAGGCAGCGCTACTCCACGTACGATAAGGAATTCTACGCCGTGATCCAATCCCTTCGCTACTGGCGGCACTACTTGCTCCCGCAAGAGTTCGTCATATTTTCGGATCACGAGGCTTTGAGATACATTAATTCTCAAAAGAAACTTAATGCTCGGCATGGCCGATGGGTAGAATTTCTTCAGGAGTACACGTACACTCTCAGACACAAGGCAGGGGTCGAGAATAAGGTTGCTGACGCTCTCAGCCGACGGATGATGACTACTCTTGAGTTGAGAGCGGAAGTCATGGGATTCGATCAGATGAAGGTGGATTATCTTGAGTGCCCAGACTTCAAAGAAATTTACTCTTCCCTGTCCACGGGCAGCACCCGCCTCGTGGATGATTTCCTCTTGGATGATGGTTACCTTTTCAAAGCCCAAAAGCTTTGTATACCTCGCACCTCCCTTAGGGAATTTCTTGTGTGGGAACTTCACGCTGGGGGCCTCGCTGGACATTTTGGGAGAGATAAAACAATTGAGGTCGTTGAGTACCGTTTCTTTTGGCCAAGCCTTAAGAGAGATGTTGGTAGACTGGTTGCTAGGTGTCACACGTGTCAATTAGCCAAGCAACGTAAGCAGAACACTGGGCTTTACACTCCGTTACCTGTACCTAGTTGTCCTTGGCAGGACGTCAGTATGGATTTTATTTTAGGCCTGCCAAAGACACTGCGAAGAAATGATGCCATATGCGTAGTGGTAGATCGATTTTCCAAAATGGCTCATTTCCTCCCCTGTTCCAAAACATCTGATGCCTCTCACATTGCCAAGCTTTATTTTAATGAGGTTGTCCGCTTGCATGGTTTACCCAAAACCATTGTATCGGATCGAGATGTTAAGTTCACAAGTTACTTCTGGAAAACCCTGTGGATGAAGATGGGTACTAAGCTACAATTTTCCACTGCCTTTCACCCACAGACGGATGGTCAGACAGAAGTAGTTAACAGAAGTTTGGGAAACCTACTGCGTTCTTTGGTTGGGGATCATATTAGAGACTGGGACACTATCCTACCCACTGCTGAGTTCGCATACAATAATTCTGTCAACCGAACCACGGGTCTAAGTCCTTCTGAGATTGTATACGGGTTTAAGCCTAGACAACCTTTAGATTTGATTCCTATGAGTTCTAGGTATAGAATTTCTGAGTCTGCATCTGCATTTGCATCACATCTGCATGAACTGCATAAGGAAATTGCCCAAAATATTGAAAAGAGCAACAAAGATTACAAGTTATATGCTGATTTAAAACGACGACTTAAAACTTTTAAAGTAGGTGACTTCGTGATGGTGCGGATCCGTCCGGAACGGTTCCCACAAGGAACCGTTAAGAAACTACACGCCAAGAGTGCTGGGCCCTTCAAAATATTAAGGAAAATTAATGACAATGCATATGTGGTAGACCTCCCCGAGGATTTCAACATCAACCCGACCTTTAACATTGAGGATCTAGTGGCTTATGAAGGCCCTGATTTCAATCCACCCAACCCATTTTTGCAACAGCCTGATATAACCCCACCTTTGGAAAACCCAAATTTGCCCCCCCTTCCTACCATTCCCAAACTACCCATGGCTGATAAAGTGGACACAGTTTTGAGTGATGACATTATCTCTACAAAAGAAGGAGGAAGGAGAAGGTATTTGATCAGGTGGAGAGGAAAACCTGAATCGGAGGACACGTGGATAGACCGCGAGGAGCTGCAGCGGATAGACCCGGATGCTTTGGAGCTTTACGAGAGAGACGCTTACTCGACGGAGTCGAGTTTTCTCCCACCCCGGGAGAATGATGGGGACATCAGTTGGAGAGTCTACCGTCGACGTGGCCGTAGATCTACGGCCACGATGTACCCGATGTATTTTTGATTTCAGCATGTTTGTTTTAGTTGATGTAATTTTATTTCTGCACTGTTCCCTTTTTTACCCTTGCTTGAGGGATTGAGTCTTGTAACCCCTCGAGGGTATTTTAGTCTTTTATTTTTCATGACATTGTAATGGGCTATATATAGCCTCCTTCTTGTATTTTGAGGATTGATGAATGATATGATATTTTTCTGCATTGTTTTCTTCTTGGAGCTTTTTGTGAAAGCTTGAGAGAGAGAGTTGTGAGCTAGGTGGAGCCCAGGAGAGGCCACCCGTCGTACCCAACAGTCACCACCGGTGGCTCTTGGTTTTTCTCGTCTTCCTTCTTCCATTATTCTCCGTTTTCCACCTCCGGCTTCTCATCCACCACCACAAACCTCCTCCTCTTAACTTCACCTCCCAAAATCCCTTTCCTCAAAGAAAAGCCACCCCCTCCCACTCATCCCGCCGGCCACCCTCTTGACCGCCGGCCTCCCACCGTCCACCACCCCTGCATACCACCCATCACCGGCCTTCCCCATGCCATCTCCATGAATTTCAGATTTTTGAAATTCAAAGTGTAAGTTTCCAAATTTGGCCGACGTCAAAATAGGAAAGTTTTCAATGAAAATTCAAATTTCAAATTTTGAATTTGAATGGATTTGAGATTTTCTTAATTAATTTGGCAAAGTAAATTAGGAAACGCATAACTCCCTTCCTTCCTCACCCCACCCATCCATGCATGCCGCCGGCCCCTATCATGCCCCCCCTCCTTTAATGCTCTATTAAGGGGAGTTAATGCATGATGTTTAAAATTCAAAATCCATGATTCTTCCCTCCAATTTTACTTAAACCTGAAAATAATTTCAGATTTGGGAATTAGATAAATTATATTCCACCAAACCTAGCCCCTCTAACCCTAGCCGCCTCCCCCTCCCTCATAACCCGCCGGCCACCCTCTCCCCACCGCCCCTCTCTCTTTCTCTTTTCATTCTCCTCTCAAGGCATAGCTCCTACCTCGATTGAAGATGGAAGATCAATCCGGAGCTTGAAGTTTAGTCTTACATCTCACGAAGTTTCTTCAATAAAACTTCGCCTAACCTTGGGCGGGACAATCATTGGAAGGTACGTGGGATTTCTTCGATGTCTCTCCGTGAAGGTGACCCTTCTCTTTCTTGATTCTTTTACTTTTGAATTCCGAATTCTTCATGAGAATTTGTTCAAAGCGAGAGATTGTGTTCCTTTATTGCCATCCACTAGCATCCGTAGGATTTGTTACTTCTTTGCTTTAGATCTCGTTGTTAAACAAGGGTTAAGTTGGAAACTACTTCACATGCAACGTCTTAATTTTTTTATGTGTTTGATCTAGCTTAGTCTCTTGAGTAGTTTAGCCTAAGCGAAATAACTACTTAATTGTTTTGTATTGTTGTTTTAATCGCTTTAACGAGAATCTAAAGTTGCTCTTGAAATCCTTTTGTGCAAACCTCCATTTACGCATATAATTCTACATCAATTAGAGTGGCATTTGAAGCAGAATTCATCAAATCCTTATAAATATAAAGGCCAGTTTGGTTGCATATTGGATTTAGCAAGTCCAAATTTATTAAATCCTATGAGGGTTAAATCCCAAAAACTTGGTATAATATGCATTAAATCCAAGTAAACTATTTTAGCTACTTATCTCAGGATTTATATGATTGAGATATCTTATTATATTTACAAACTTGTAACTAAATAGACAATTAAATCAAACCTAATCTATTAAACATTAAATAATTTACTAGTGATTTATTAAACTAATTGAATAACAACTTATATTTATATAAATTAAATTAAATAATAATATTAACTAACTTAAGATAATAAATTTTTATTATCTCATGTTAATTATTAAGATTAATTTAATTGCTTGATTAAAACACACACATATATGTATATTAATATTGTCTTAACACTGTTGTCTAAAAATTGACATCCTTATTTTGTTTTTTCTCATTTCTATCAACGCAATTGATGGATGATTGTGAAGTAACAGCTAGGGGTGTAAGTGAACCCAGTTGGCTCGAACTTGACTCCCTAACCGCTTGCAAGTCGAGCTTATCCAGCCTTCGAGCTTAAATTTGAGCTCATATATTATACTAGCTCGAGCTCGAGTATGGCCTGGTTCGACTAGTCAACTTGATTAATATTTATTGAAATATCGACATTTATATTAGCTTAATTAATTGTTTCTTGTCCATTATTAAAATAAAAATTCGAGCTCCAAAACAAATTAAGCTCGAGCTTTCTTATTGAGCTTGATCATTTGAGTCGATCTCAAGTCTCATATTTTTCACTCGAGATGAACTCAAGCTCATCAAATGAGCAAGTTCAAATTAAGCATAAATTAAATGAGCTTGGCTCGATTAAACAAGAACTTAACTCAACTCATTTTGCTTGCACTCCTAGTTACAGCCTATTAAGATTTTGCTCAATTACATCATGCCATGACATTATGTGTTTGTGTGTGTATATATATAATTTTTATTGAATTTTAATAATGTTAATTAATAAAACTTTTCTTCAATTCTATATTTAATAATTAACTAAATTACATTTAGCTTTGGTTAATATCATAATTAATCATTAGTTAGTAGTTCATAAATCAAATAAACATGATAAATTCAATTTAATTAAATTAAATCACAAATAATATTAATTTATTAAAATTAATGCACTTTTAGTTAGTTATTATTAATTATTAAAATTAATTAAATTTTAATTAATATATCTTTTTTAATTATATATATATATATATATATATATATATATATATATGAAACCCTTGTCTTCCTCCACAAATTCCCAAAATGTGATTACAAAGAAGCTAGGAAGTCACGGCGGAAACTTGTTGGAGAAAACATTAACAAAAGCAATTACATGTAAAGAAGAAGAGTTCGTGAGGCTTGCAGTTTTATTAAATCCACCCAATATTTACTAAATCCAATATTTAAGGCAAACAAAGGAGAAATGTAATTTAAGATTATGTAGGATTTAAAATGGTCGTTTCTACTATTTGGCATAAATATTGCCTAGATCTTGCATAAATCTTGCTACCAAATAGCCCCTAAATGTTTGATGAAATAAATCACAATATCAATGCATCTTTTACAACATAAGCTTGCTAAAAACTAATACTTTCATCTTATAGAGAAGAACCATTTTGTTTTATGCTCGAATGACAATAATTAATTATATTTTTTTCTAAATCTTTTTCAACACCAACAGATGGATCTCACTTGCTATCAAATTTCTTTATTTCTCTTGCTGGAAATTCCTGCTTATAACTCAATCAAATCTTAGGTAGTTCATCTTCATGAATGATGTAGGCAAGGGGGGAGGGGGTCAAAATAAGTTAAGTTGAAAATTTTATAAGCTTCTATTAAAGTCAGCTCATTAATGAGCTTCTTCTTATTATTCAGCTCATAAAATGTCATTATTTGATTCATTCCCCATTGCTTTTGGCTCTTCGGTTTTCCCATTTTGGTTCTTCTCCCTTGGCTGCCTATTCCTTTTCCCTTTACCCGATTCCCTGTGGTGGTTGTTCCGTTCCCCCAGGCTGCTCCCTTCCGTTCTCCCCTGGCTGCTCCCTTCTGTTCCTGCTTTACCCGGTTCATGTGTTACCTTTTTGGGTGCTGTTCTGGAATAAATTCTATCCTTCTATATTCCATATTTTTATGGGATTAAATGAAGATAAAAGGACCCCTTGGCTGCCCCATTTTCTTCTATAAATTAATGATGTTTTGTAATGTTAAAAAGGATCTTATGATTCAATTTTTGGAGCCAAAAGCCTGAGGTTTTTTTTTATTCTTGGAAAAGCTTGCGAGCTTGTTCCACTTCTCTTCGTCTTCCTCTAGGAAAGCTTGCGAGCTTCTCCTCCCTTCGCCTCGGACTTCTAATCTCCTTCTCTCCGCAAGTTCGACTCCACCTGTATCTTTCTTCTCAAGCAATGTAAATGCAGTTTTAGGAGTTTATGTTTTAAAAGTTTGTAAGTGTCCTTTTATGTTATAATTTTTTTTTTTTTTTGTTATTTCAAGAGTGTCTTAGAATCTTTTTTGTGACCTAGGAAGTGTGTTATTTTTGCTTGCAAAAATTGGGTATTTTCCTAATTTCTTGCTTGCATCAATGAACCACATAATCAACATCCCACCTATCACAATTCTGCAACAAATATGTAATAATAATTTGATTGAAACCTTACAGAGTTCCTCATCATTAACCTCAAATCAAACAACCCAAGGCTTTCTTTCAAAATCTTTCTTCAAAATTATACTTCTTGAAGCAGGATTTGGCATTAATTGACAACTTGGACGAAATATTTTTGGAGACCTTCCATCACATTCCTTTCACATTAATGGAATGGAACAAGATGCACAAAAATTAATTTGATTTTAAAAACATTGAACGCGCCTATATGCAATTATTAACATTGAGAAAACACCCAACAAACTTACCCTACTGGACCGTGCATGAGCAACAGTAAATTGAGTTGGATCTTTGATAGCAGGAAAGGATGGGTCAACAGCGCCGTCCTTGCTCTAGATAGAGAGAAATTAGTAATTAGCCACATTAAATTATTTTAAAAAAAATCATAATAGATAGTTCTTCCAAATATGACCCACTTTCTCATAGACATAAAGGTTTCCATCAGCATGAGCAACAACAAAAATGCCATCGCCATCTGGTACCCAAGCAACGCAAGTGCATCGACTGCAAACAGTAAAATTTATCCACATGACAATTAGAAAAATAATGTGGCCATCAATATTAATGCCATATTAACACAAGAAGTTGAGCAATAATACAAAACAAATGAATGCAAATATTTATTTTCCACCTCCCATTCATGTGAACACACACTACACACGGTATCACAGCTAGTAATGTTTTAAATAAAATATAACGCAAGGGAGGACATTTGTTGACCTCCATGTAAAGACCAAAAAAAAAAAAAAAGAGAGCAGAAATCCCGCATACGTACCTGAATCCCGCGATTCCTTGCCGAAATCACGACGATTCGGCTCTGCTTGCAGTCGTCTCCCAGAAATCCTGCCCAAATCCCATATCTCTCCCTCAATCGCCTCCCGTTCGCGGCTATAAGAAGGAGACGGGATCCCGTTCGATCCCACACACGACTCTCTCCCATTGCCGAGCTCCAGTCGCTACTCCTTCTTCCTTCCCACACTCAAGCCCCACGGCCTCCCTCTCCACCTTCCGTCGCCTTCTCTGTCCCAACCAAAATCCCGATCTCTCTCAGCCCCGACCAAGCCCCTCTTGCCGACTGTCTGTGCCGACCGCAAGCACAGAGAGAGAGAGAGAGAGAGAGAGAGAAAGAAAGAGAGAGAGAGAGAGAGATTGAGAGAAGAGCTTTGTTCCTAACCTCTTCCTCCTCCAAGCCCTGTACCGACTTCTCCACCTTGAGCCCCGTCGAGCTCCTCTATCTCTAGCCGACGCCTCCCTTTCCCTCTTTGTTCCGATCGGAAGTTACGACATTTTGAACGGAGACAAGAACGGGAGCTCACTGGCTGTGTAAGTAACTTTCTCCCTTTCATGTACTTGCTCAGCCAAATCCCGTAAGCCAGCCGAATAAAAGAGGGAGAAGAGGAATTTTATTTTTTATTATTAATTAATTAATATTAATTAGTTATTAATTATAATTTATTATTAATTAATTATAATTATCAATTATAATTAATTATTGATTAATTATAATTATAATAAATTAATCTTAATTAATCAATTAATATTAATCAGTTATTAATTATAGTTATTTAAATAATTATGAATAATTATTCATAATTAAATAATTTAAATTATAATTAATTATTTATAATTAATTATAATTAGTTAATTAATTATTTATAATTAATTATAATTAAGTGAATAATTATGATTGTTCTCTCTCACCTCGAGCCAACCTCTACAAAGCCCGCGCAGGTATAATCACTCCTAAACCCTAAAACTCCGAGAGCTCATTTCGATGCATGCGGCGAGACAAAACGACCACCTATGCACGCTTTTCTTAGCGTGGTGGGAGGGAGTGCGTCCCGACGCTTGCGACGAAGCGGGTAATCACCAAATTCCTTCTTCGAAGTTCGTATCGCCTTGGAAACCCCGCCTATGCACGCTTTTCTTAGCGTGGTGGGAAGGGATCCCGGTGCGATGCGCACGACGAAGCGGGGATACCCTTAAGTACCCGCTTGCGGGGAAATAACTGTTCTTGCAAAATATTTTCAAAAAAATACTTTTCTACAAACAAAAAAAATACACATGCACGCTTTTCTTAGCGTGGTGGGGGATCGAAAAAAATCACAGCCGAGGTGTCCTCGAAAGAGGGCACCTACCATGCACGCCTTTATTAGCCGTGGTGGGAAGGCCCAGTTTTCTCGTAGTTTTCCCCTAAACAGGGGAGACGCCGGGAGGCTGCCGAAATTTCGGGTGAAATATTACTACACTCGGACCTGGTTTGAAATCAAAAGAACAAAAGATTTGGACCAAATGAGAAAGAGCAGTGAGCTTTGAACATGAACATGAACTGTGAACTTGTGGACCAGAACCAAAACTCAAAATGATTCCTAAAGGCCAAATCCAAATAAAATCAAATCAAATTGGAATCAAATCCAAGTGAAAATGACTATTCAATTGAACTTGCAAGATCTCAAAAGAATTTGAGTAATCATTTTAACATATACTCGGGCTCAAATTCAAATTTACTAAGTGTGGAAGACACTAAAATTGAACAAGAAGGGACATAGAAATAACCTTGCACATTGAGCTCACGAGGTTGATTCAAACCAGACTTGGAAGGATTCAGACTTGAGTCAGAATCGACACCAATCAAACTACAACACCTCCTATAGATGTATTCAGTGTACGACACACGACAAATGCAAATGCCCACAATCTATAGTAGAAGGCTCCTACGCATTCAACCTACGGCCTAAACAAGTGCAATCGTCCCACCACCCGAGATTGGTGAAAGGGTGGATAAGATGCGAAAATAATAGGTCTGCTGCAAATACATTCAGGAGGTCGTAGCGGATATAATGGTCCTCCGCCAGCTAATACAAGTCACTTGTGGATAACAACAGTGTGTATGTCGTATGCACAACGAACCACTGTGGACACAAGTACATCTCTTATGACGATCCCTACGAGGTCAAATGAACTATACTGGCAAATAACAGTAACAAGTCATAGAGTTCATATACGGCTACCATATATGCTAATGTGATCTCTAGTACAACAATTGCCTGTTGATTGAGATGATAATACTGGAGATCAAAAATCAAGGATCTACCTCTATAAGCAAGTGCAATTATCAAATCCACCTGAGATTGATGAAAGGTGGATATGGTGTAGGGACAACTGCTCTTATGCAAATACTTTCAGGAGCTCGTAGTAGATACAACAGTTCCTACAAAATCAATGCACAATACTTGTGACAAGTAACAGACGGTTGCAAGGCGTACGAGTACTGTCCATTTGTGGCAGTCAAAGATCCGTCTCCTACAAACAAGTACAATCAATACCCACCTGAGATTGGTGAAAGGTGGGTAGGTTGCAAGAACGATAACTTTCCTACAAATACTCCTAGAAGCTTGTAGCGGATAAAACGGGTCCCTGCAAAGGAGCATAAACCACTTGTGGATAACAATAGTGGATACATCGTAGAAGCAATGAACCACTGTGGGCACGAGTACAGACATCGCCTACAACAATGGTGATCAAAATCGTCAAGTACATCGGGTACAAAGACAACTCGATATACGAAAAAGGACATCGCCTCACAAAAGAAAAGAAGTGTTTTGAATAAATCAGAACTAAACTTCCTGGTGTTCCAAAGCCTCTTCTTGATCCTATACTCAGGAAGAAAACAGCTCTGATATCTGCAAATACCAGAAATGACAAGTCCTCTATACCAAAGATCCTAAAAGAAGTTATTTCCAAACAAACAGTCATTGACTCCAAAACCCAGAAGAACCTTCCCCGATGAATGAGAAAGGGGGAGGGGGTCAACATCAAGACCAAACGCTTCCGAATCTGCAACATTCATACTAGCAGACAGAAGGCGTCCACAAACTACAACTCTACGCCACCGGATCTGCAACATTCGTACTAGCAAATAGAAGGCGTCCACAAACTACAACTCCACGCCACCGGATCTGCAACATTCGTACTAGCAGACAGAAGGCGTCCACAAACTACAACTCCACGCCACCGGATCCGCAACATTCGTACTAGCAGACAGAAGTCGTCCACAAACTACAACTCCACGCCACCGGATCTGCAACATTCGTACTAGCAGACAGAAGGCGTCCACAAACTACAACTCCACGCCACCGGATCTGCAACATTCGTACTAGCAGACAGAAGGCGTCCACAAACTACAACTCCACGCCACCGGATCCGCAACATTCGTACTAGCAAACAGAAGGCGTCCACAAACTACAACTCCACGCCACCGGATCTGCAACATTCGTACTAGCAAACAGAAGGCGTCCACAAACTACAACTCCACGCCACCGGATCTGTAATCTCCGTACAAGCAGATAGAAGGCGTCTATTCCAAGAATACCCCCGCACGTGCACAATAGTTTGTATACACATAGGCACACTAAAAGGGATAAAAGTAATCAAGAACCCGCATGGGCCCCGGCGAGCGTGTTATTGGTACACACGTGACGTCTAGGGATGCTGCGCGGGTTGATAAGTGAATTCTAGTTCGAACCCGATCCTCCTATATGAGTCAATAGGAGTCGACAAGGTTCGAACTCTCAAACAAATATACGGTTGCTACGACCGGTATATTTGTCTTAATACATTCATGTTAGGCCTTTAAGGCCTATAACAAAGAGAATTCACTGATGAGGGCATAAAGCCTACGAAATCCAATCCTTTGTCGACAACCCGACAGAGTTGACAAGACTCGATCCATAAAGAGAAATGATCTCAAACACCCCGATGATGGCCGTGTTGAATGCAGATCTCAACTGTAGGGGTTCCCAAATATTTTCAAATATGTCTCCCAAATATCCAAAAATCCCAAAGATATTTAAAAATTGAAATCAATCCATCAATCACTCAAAGCGAATTACATCCACCCTCCGCAACAGTTTGCCGGGGTGGACAAATCAAAGTTTACTTCAGCTCACAAAGAGCGAAATGCCTAGTCAAAAATATCACTAGGATCCATTCTCAAACAATCTCTTGCCAATAAGGACGTGGTACGTGTCCTCTAACCGGCAGTTTCGCCGCCAAATGGCACTGCAGGTAAACGGTTATAACCCGGGGCCCTCTGAAGCAAGTGGTTTTGCCGCCAAATGGCACCACAGATAGCGGTTATGGCCAAAGCCAATACGCTCCTTAATGGCGTTAAATCCTTGAGATATGAATCAATAGGATATGATTGATAGGGCACAAAGCCCTCTGTTAGCTAAGGTGGATTCAAATTTGTCCCCTTAGACAAACATTCAACCCCGGTCTACAAGGTTCCCTTGGACGAAGCAACCCATGGCTGCCGACAAGGATCCTTCTGTCAGGTTGGGTCGACTACCTCCTCTGACTAGGTAGACCAGGGACCACGATGGCCCGGGACGACGGAACCATGGGATCTTGATCGGGTCCATCATCCATTCCCCCACCATCCGTTTTAAGTACAAGATGGTGCCATTTCTATTTTGAATATCAAAATCTCCAAATTCCCAATTATTTCTAAACTTTCCAAACCTTTCCAAATACCCAAATCTAAACTCAAAATCCAATTTCCATGTCCATGCTGCTACTATATGCCAGATAACACGTATCTTTACGTATCTGATCGACGACTAGCCTTAATCGAAAGTTCTCTTTCGGTAGCGGGAGGGGTAATTAACTATAGGGGCTTGCGCCTATAGGAAACCAGAACTCAGATCATAAAGTCCTCACAAAATGAGGGCGAAATCTCTGGGTAGTGTCTTATCTACAAACCCATCTGCCTTCCAAAATTTACCTCGGAACATAGTTCGTTAAAACTCTCTCGCCGAAAAAGAAAAGCGAGCGGAGGCCGGGGCCGAATTTTCGGAGCCCACAACATTAAAACAATGCAAAATGTGAAAATTTTGCTTAAATTTTCATCCAAACTGCCATGATTTAGTGAAGCATGATGAAGGCCTTTCACAACACCTTGCAGTATTAGCCCAACATTAAATTTCAGGTACAATTCTCACTCAACAACAGAAGCAATTGTGTTGCACCTAAATCTATATCAATCAAGGAACTATAAAACTATAATTAGTTAAACATCAAATTTCACAATCTCTAGCTAATCCCTTGCACAGTAATAATGGCAATTCTGGAACTCGAATTTCCATTTAGTTTTATTTGGTAGAGTTAAGCTCTTCCCAGTCAAGCAATCCTATTAGAGTGAATAATTCAACTTCCAATCAAGTTGACAATCCAAACAAGGCAACTTGATTACTGCAAGCAAAGAGCTTTCTCAGTCAAAATTGCCCAATTCCCATACAGCATTGCATTGGAAAACATAACCTCAGAGGGGAAAAATTCCATTTGATACCTTTTACTGCAATTTCAGATGACAAGATTCACATATGAGCATGGCGGCAATTAAGAAAAATGTATTGATAATGCAAAGATGAAAATTTTCACACCAATTCAATAATCCAACGAGTAAATAAATCTCCAATTTTCTAACGTAAATATAAATATTTCAGTGTATCCTCAACTATATATTACTTCATATAGTGATTTAATGAAGGAAATGCATGCCTGCTATTGATTGTGCCATCTTTATTGTAATGTTGAGCTCCCACGAGCTTCTTACCAAGATCCTGTAGTTGTTGCCTTAACGACACTGTGTAGACTTGAATTGCATACAAACATTGTAAACATTTTAACAAAATTTCAGTTATTTAAAACAAATATAAATTTAAAATAAAAAATAAAAAATGGACAACCATATATTGAAAACATGGTATCTGAACTCACTGTCTCCAGACTGAAGCCCAATAAGCAAGTCATGCCCATCCTTCGCTTCAGAATCAAATGAATGGCACAGAGGGTTCGAGCTGCTAAAATGAATGGCCTTGATCGGATCCTGTAAAAAATTCATCAAGTGGAAGATGGTATCACAGAGACTCTAGCAAACAAAGTGCATAAATTAAATTGAGAAAATATATATATATACCTTGTCTGAAGAATATAGATCACTGATGAATAACGTGTCACCAGCATTAAAGATTAAGTAAGCCCCTTTGCCATCATAATTGGAAGCTACAGGAGAACTGCTCGATCCTGCTCCGAAAGTCCCTCCGAACTTGCTAGTGCCAGATGCTACCTTGCTCCCACCGTTTGTGCCACCATAAGAGAATGTCTTGCTGCCATTAACACCAACAAAAAGCCGTGCCGCTGCCGATTTCACAACGCTGCTGGAGCTCGGTGTCGAAGGCGCGCTTGGCCCCTGGGAAGCTGACTTCTCCTTGAGATATGCGATGATCAACTATAAAAAACCATATTCGAAATCAGAACCTTCAAGATTACTAATAAGAGCACATAATCATAGCCCTAATCCAACCTGAGACACGGATTTTCCATGAGAGTAATGAAGAAGGCCAGCAGGGTGAGTTTTCTCGTACTGAAGCTTGTATCTGCCCTCGGGAGACTTGAAGTAAGTCTTAAGCGCGGGAGACGGTGGGTTCATGGAGGACGACGGCGATGCCATGGTTATCAGAGAATTAGGTTTTCACAGGGATCGAAGTAGCGGCATGTGGACTATCGAATTCTCCCTCATATCAGTTGCGATTTCTCTCGTTCCGGGGACGAAAAGGGAGATCACTTCCTTCTTCTTCTTCTTAGCTGCGCCGCCTCGGCGGGACGATCTCGCCGGCTCGAAGAGGAAAGGGGAAACGGTGAGGCGAGTGGAAGCAAAATATTAATGAAATTGTTTGACCCCGGGAAACAATAAAAACCAGGCTTGACCACCGAATGAAAAATTTATTAGGTACAACGCAATGGAGAAATTTTAGGGAAGAATGTGAGAGCTGTGGATCCGAAGAGCTGTGGATCCGATCGTCGATGGTTGTATCAATAAAATCGACTCATATATTTATAATTTATTATTTATTAATCCAATTTTTCAAATTAGATCATACTGATTTCTATCGGATTTCAATGAATTCTAAATTCATAAAAATAGATATATATATAGAAGCATTCCATAAAGCTCCATATAAATGCTTTGCATTTAATTTACTTTAAATCAAATACCCAAAAATAAAATAAATTTATTTTTTTCTATACCCATAATAATTGCAACCAAACAATCCCTATGGATAAAAATTTGGAAAGGGAAATTTGATTTATGCTGATTTTAATTTTTTTAAATTTGTAATGTAATATATTAATAATGAATTATTTTATGTATTTCATTTGTTTTAAAGTTAATTTAAAATTTTTAACGTTCATTCTACCAAATTTTAGTTAAAAAAATCCTCAAACAAATTTTTATTTACTTTACTCAAATTTATTTAATGATAGAAAAATATAAGTGATATATATCCAAAAAATTTACTTATCAACATGAATCTTAGTTAATATTTGAATTAGATATTTTTGAATATATATTCAAGATCAACTCTAAATTTAAAAACTTATAATAGAACAAAACTTCCGATAAAACTAACTAAATTAAATAAAAGACAAGTCTAAAATCATTCAATTCTACGGTCATTAAGGTACTCAAATGTTAAATAAATAGTTTATAACTAAATTTTCTAAAATACCCCTATCAAAAAAGCTCTAAATAAAACTTTATTTTTATATGAGAGAACTTTTGAGCTGAGAGATCAAAAGAAGTATATTGCCTTGCCAATAATCGCCATCAACTGTTGCCATCAAATCATCATTGACCTGCTACTTAGCATCTGATCCTATCATTTGACTTATGTTGTTTGATCGTAGACATCATACATTTGTCATATTATCATTTCTCGACTACCATTGTGTAATTGTCATCGCCCTTTATTATTTCTTCGATAATATTTACAACGAAAATCATATAATTATTCTTAACCATGTCATCTCATCTTCCTCAATAGTGAGGAAGAGTGGACTCTTGTATCTTAAACTATATAAAGGGTTATATCAACTAGATCAAATCTCATAATTTTTGCCCTTTTTTAGACTTTCATGTTAAAATTCTCAATATCCTTATAACTTTAAATTATGTAATTATCTTAGCGTTGGAAGTAAACATATTTTCTCTATCTATCATCGCAAAGTTTCTAATTCATAATATTTTGGCGCCTTTAGAAGGAACCATTCCCAACATAGTACAAATACTTTTTCAATGATTGACAATCAATCTCTCAATCATGGACATCACAATCTAAGCGATGACGGCAACCTATGCTTCACTTAGGAGGATCATATAGGAAGACCGGAAGAACTTCATGCTTAAGTTATCTAACTCTTAAAGGAGGCTGGACAATAAAGAGCACCATTAAAACATGATAGATTAATCACACTATGAAATTAATTATTTCTAACACATTATAGTACCACATCAATATTGTCACTTCCATTGTGCAATAAAGCATTCAATTGAAAAATATGTTTAGTTGATGGAAAAGACTGAGCATCTAAGATCAAGGACAACTAAGCTATTATTTATGCATGTCAAATATTTGGAATTACAGTGAGATGTTTTTCTTGAAGGTCTCCGCCCAGATTTCTACTCCTTTGTTGATGTGAGAGACAATTCGTTCTTACCCTGATCTTATCCATTAAGTAAAAATAAAAATAACTGTTGATGAGACCATCCATGTCCATTGAAAGTAAGAAATTGATCTGCCTCATACTTAACAAAATATTATGTTAGTGTTAAAAAAAGGTTATGTATACCTTGCTGGCAAGTAAACAGAACACTAACAATGGAAGAGTAGTTATAAACTAACAAAAATTGTAGTAAGAATTTCTAATTGTGAATTTCTAACAAAAAATAGTAGTTATAAACTAACAATTTTTGCTAGAATTTCTAACAAAAATAGAGGTTTTGTTTGGAACACCTTGCTTTCTAAAGCAGTTTTGTAATACAAAAATTTTGAGTTCATGAAAATTTTGTACTGAAAAGCTGCTTTAAGAAGAAGTAAAAAAGTCATCCCAAACGAAACATGAGTCTTGTTTGCCAAAAATGAATAATTTTAAACTTAACTTCTTTCAATGAAAATTACAGCTGGAAAATGATCTTGTGAGAACTTACATAGCCTTGAATGCTATTTATTATTCAAGCTTCTTGGCAATGGAAGGATTACTGAGGGAAGCAAGCATGCACTTACGTATCATTCAGCTTGTTAACCCCTTTAGGAGCCGACTCTTGTAGAAGAACAGAGATCACAATAGACTAATGAGAGCATAGATGTGCCTGCCAGTATCTATGGCTTCCGTAATCCAGCTCCAGTGACTCTATTTGACCTTGTTTTGTTTCCAATTTTATGATCCCCCGGACAGTAGAAATGCTAGCTGTGCTAAGCAGGTAAGACCATTAGGTGAATAAAATGACTAAAAAACTGCACAATTAATCCTTATCGAAGCGCATACTAAATTGAATTTGTGGATATTTTAGAGCGTATATCATATAAGACCATTGTACTTTAAATTTTCATGCTTTTGAGAACGCATGTTTTAAATTAAGAATTTGTTCTTGTTGAGTGTTTCCTAGCCTTTTTTTACTTCAACTGCACCAATTAGAAACAGAAGGATAACATTAAATTATGCTTTGAAGCCGTCTAGGAAGGAAGCACAATTCATATTTCCATAGCTTCAACAACTAAGCAAGCTTAAAAATATGCGAACTTTACAATTTGGCATCTTCTTCAGCATTTGTTAGAAGTTACAAGTTGGTGTGCTCAAACTCTTGCCTGGGTTCCACACCCCCCAAAGCCATGAGAAATTATTCCGTGCAGAGTCCGGATGGTAAAGAACCGTTTGGATGTGAGTGTACATGATAGGAAATACTTGATTTCAAGTATTTCCTATTCACTTTCTAGCAATTATCCAAGCAAAAAATGCTGCTCACAGCAGAGAAACAGCAAAAACAGGGAAAAATCTGGGAAATATAGCAAGAAAACTTAAGGAAAATCTTGTATTTTTACTAATAGATGCAAGGAAAATAGCAAAGATACAAGGATCCTCTATTCGAGAGGAGGATCGCACTCTCCCAAATCTCTAGAATACGATCTAGAGCCCAAATCAACAAGAAGAACAAGAGAAACTTCAAAACAAAATCACACATAACCCTAAACCTCCCCTTTACTCCCTACTTAATGCATAAAATTCAAAATAGATACAAAAGGACCTAATTGCCCTCACTTCCCCTCATTTTGGCTCCAAGAAGCAACTTGAATTTCAAGTGGACCCCGCCTCTAGCCTCATGCGGCTTCCGCCTCATGTCCGCCCGCCCTCCTCCTTCGGTAAACCTGAACCGGCCCATTGGATTGGGCCGGCTGGACCGGTCCAGGGAGGACCGGTCTAACATTACCGCCCTCCCAAAGAACCACCTTTGTGACGCCCCAGGCATCCAGAGTGAAAGGATTCGTCTGACATTCTGATCGAACTCCATTCCAGTTGCCTTGCTCGGACCTGAAATTTGTTAACCACATATAATGAGCTTAAATAGCCCAGCAGGTCACCTAATACTTATAACTGAAATCAAAGCACGGTACTGCTATCAATATGCATGTCAGTCAATCAAATCCATAGCAGTCAATGGTCAATGAGTCTATGCAGCGGAAATCAAATCAGTAGTCAATGCAGTACGGAAATCAATAGTCGATGAAATCAATAGGCGATGAAATCAATAATCGATGAAATCAATAGTCGATGCAACGATAGAAGAACCGATAAATCAAACTCAATCAATCAGTACGTCAAATCTCAGAAGAATCCGTCAATCAGTCAAATCAATCGTATCGAATCAATCGATCAAATCAATACTATCTAGTCAATGCAATCGATTAGAAAAGCAGTACAATAAAGCTCAATCTATACTAGCAATGAATCAAATGCAGCAGGTCAATATGGTGCAGAAACAATAGTATCAATGAATCTATAAGCAATAATATCAATGAATCAATACAATATATATATCCATCCATATCAATATCTATGCTCAGTAGTCAATCAATGAAATCAATGAAATCGTACGATACAATAAATCCATAAATCCGATCAAATCTATGAAGCAGTAAATCCACATGTCAAGGCTGTACACATGCAATACATTAATACTGAACAAGTACAAACAACTGGCTATGTTGCTGTTGTAGAATCCATATTGCTGTTGTAGATATCCATACACATTGGTTCTATCAATAAGAGTCGTCACTCTTTTCGCCCGTCGGCATATCAATAAACTCCTTATGACTCCCATCCATATATCCATAATCAATATTTAAAGGAAAGCCCGTCGGCCCACCATCCTGTACAGGTCAATTCAATCTCCAACCAATGTTCAACCAGGTTCCACTTGTGATCAGTATCAATAATCAATCAATAATCAATTCAATAATCAATATAATAACAATATAAAGCAATCACATCAATATCCATATGCACATCAGTCTAATCTATCAATTTCAGACAAATCAGAAAAACTACGAAAATCGGGCAGAGTAACGACAGTCTATCAAATTTACACAAAAATCATGCAAAATCATAATTCACCAAATTACAACAGAACGTTCACAACATCAATATAAGACTATACTTCTACTGAATCAATATCAATAAACATCCTGATATTTTTCTATTCGATTAAAATCACGTAGAACCAATTCCGACCGGTAAAATCATCGCAGAAAATACTCAAATCGTGTACAATAGTCATATCTATAACATACCAAAAGTTGTGCGGTGAAAGTTGTGTCAATACAAAACCGGGTCCAAAATTCGACTACGAAAACACAAAACAGTGCACAACTCGATCAAAAATCAATATCTCTGAAAACAGAAATAGGATTTGGAGTCCTTACCGCGAGATAAACAAATCCTCCAACTACGTCGTCGGACGAAAAGCGCTCCGCGGGCTCCAAAACCAAGCTTTCCTCTTCTCTTTCCTTCTCTTTCTCTCTCCTGCCTTATCTCTCTCTCCAAAATGAATCCAAAATATCTAAAATCTGATATTTATAAACAATGATCGTCCTGGACGATCCAAATTTCGTCCCAGAACGATTTGCCTCGGGCAAAATTTCGTACAGACGAAATTAAAATTCGTCCGGACGACTTGCTCTCTGGACAAATTTCGTCCAGACGGATCGTCCCAACTGCTCCAGGTTCGTACAGACGAAAATGACAGATTCTTCACAAATTTCTTCAGTTCGTCCGGGACTAAAGTCAGATCGTACGGGAATAACAGCACAAAAAAAAATAGCTTTTTAAGGGTTTTACAATCTACCCACCTTAAGAAAAATGTCGTCCCGACATTTCCCTTAAGGGTTCGAATGCAAAATCGATACAAAGCAAATCCGTCCAATCAGAACTCAAATCAAATCGAATCAGAATCGAAATCAAAACTCGACGAAAATTAATACAAATCATACAATCAAATCAATCACATGTCACTCAACATGTATGCAAAAATATCCATTCTATTAAACTATCAATCAAATCATTTCACTACACTTTGCTCTGATACCAATTTGTGACGCCCCAGGCATCCATAGTGAAAGGATTCGTCTGACATTCTGATCGAACTCCATTCCAGTTGTCTTGCTCGGACCTGAAATTTGTTAACCACATATAATGAGCTTAAATAGCCCAGCAGGTCACCTAATACCTATAACTGAAATCAAAGCACGGTACTGCTATCAATATGCATGTCAGTCAATCAAATCCATAACAGTCAATGGTCAATGAGTCTATGCAGCGGAAATCAAATCAGTAGTCAATGCAGTACGGAAATCAATAGTCGATAAAATCAATAGGCGATGAAATCAATAATCGATGAAATCAATAGTCGATGCAGCGATAGAAGAACCGATAAATCAAACTCAATCAATCAGTACGTCAAATCTCAGAAGAATCCGTCAATCAGTCAAATCAATCGTATCGAATCAATCGATCAAATCAATACTATCTAGTCAATGCAATCGATTAGAAAAGCAGTACAATAAAGCTCAATCTATACTAGCAATGAATCAAATGCAGCAGATCAATATGGTGCAGAAACAATAGTATCAATGAATCTATAAGCAATAATATCAATGAATCAATACAATATCTATATCCATCCATATCAATATCTATGCTCAGTAGTCAATCAATGAAATCAATGAAATCGTACGATACAATAAATCCATAAATCCGATCAAATCTATGAAGCAGTAAATCCACATGTCAAGGCTGTACACATGCAATACATTAATACTGAACAAGTACAAACAACTGGCTATGTTGCTGTTGTAGAATCCATATTACTGTTGTAGATATCCATACACATTGGTTCTATCAATAAGAGTCGTCACTCTTTTCGCCCGTCGGCATATCAATAAACTCCTTATGACTCCCATCCATATATCCATAATCAATATTTAAAGGAAAGCCCGTCGGCCCACCATCCTGTACAGGTCAATTCAATCTCCAACCAATGTTCAACTAGGTTCCACTTGTGATCAGTATCAATAATCAATCAATAATCAATTCAATAGTCAATATAATAACAATATAAAGCAATCACATCAATATCCATATGCACATCAGTCTAATATATCAATTTCAGACAAATCAGAAAAACTACGAAAATCGGGCAGAGTAACAGCAGTCTATCAAATTTACACAAAAATCCTGCAAAATCATAATTCACCAAATTACAACAGAACGTTCACAACATCAATATAAGACTATACTTCTACTGAATCAATATCAATAAACATCCTGATATTTTTCTATTCGATTAAAATCACGTAGAACCAATTCCGACCGGTAAAATCATCGCAGAAAATACTCAAATCGTGTACAATAGTCATATCTATAACATACCAAAAGTTGTGCGGTGAAAGTTGTGTCAATACAAAACCGGGTCCAAAATTCGACTACGAAAACACAAAACAGTGCACAACTCGATCAAAAATCAATATCTCTGAAAACAGAAATAGGATTTGGAGTCCTTACCGCAAGATAAACAAATCCTCCAACTACGTCGTCGGACGAAAAGCGCTCCGCGGGCTCCAAAACCAAGCTTTCCTCTTCTCTTTCCTTCTCTTTCTCTCTCCTGCCTTATCTCTCTCTCCAAAATGAATCCAAAATATATAAAATCCGATATTTATCAACACTGATCGTCCTGGACGATCCAAATTTCGTCCAAGAACAATTTGCCTCGGGCAAAATTTCGTACAGACGAAATTAAAATTCGTCCGGACGACTTGCTTCTTTGGACAAATTTCGTCCAGACGGATCGTCCCGACTGCTCCAGGTTCGTACAGACGAAAATGACAGATTCTTCACAAATTTCTTCAGTTCGTCCGGGACTAAAGTCAGATCGTACGGGACTAACAGCACAAAAAAAAAATCATCTTTTTAAGGGTTTTACAACCTTGTCCTCAAGGTGGAAGTCAGGAAACTGTTGCTTCATCCGCTCGAATGGCTTCCACGTGGCCTCGTAGTCAGGGAGATTCTTCCATTTGATCAGGACTTCTGTGGTTCCATCTACTTTTTGGCGAACCTCCATGAGCTCCAAAGGTTCCAATATCATTTCCATCTCCTCCGTTAATATTCCTGGTAACTCAGAACTGGTAGCATAATTTCCAATGGCTCTCCTTAGCTGGGATACATGAAAAACTGGATGGATCGTCGCTGTTGGTGGTAACTTCAGACGATATGCCACAGCTCCAATTTTCTCCAGTACTTCATAAGGACCGAAGTACCTTGGAGCAAGCTTCTCATTCCTCCGATTGGCGATCGTTTTCTGTCGATATGGGCAGAGTTTCAAAAATACCTTCTCGCCCACCTCAAACTGAATATCCTTCCGATGCCCATCAGCCTGTTTATTCATGATCTGTTGAGTCTTCAACAGATGACTTTTTAACTCTTCCAGTGTCTTATCCCTCTCCTCCAAATACTCTTCTATTGAAGACACGGGTGTGCTGCTACTCCCAAAATGCACCAAGTGGGGTGGATCCCTTCCGTACAACACCTTAAATGGAGTCATCTGAGAGGCTGAATGAAAAGAGGTGTTGTACTAGTACTCGGCCCATGATAGCCATTTAGCCCATAGCTTGGGTGTTTCTGATGCGAAGCATCTCAGATAAGTTTCCAAGCTCCTGTTGACTACTTCTGTTTGGCCATCCGTCTGTGGGTGGTACGCCATACTTCTCTTTAGCACTGTCCCCTGCAGCCTGAATAATTCCTTCCAAAAATGGCTGAGAAACACTTTATCTCTGTCTGAGACTATCGCTTCTGGTACTCCGTGTAGTCTGACTATCTCCCTGATGAAGGCTGACGCTACTGTCACCGCGGTATATGGATGGCGTAGAGGAATAAAATGAGCATATTTGCTCAATCTATCCACTACCACCAAAATAACTGTGAATCCCTCAGAGCGGGGTAGCCCATCAATGAAGTTCATAGATATCTCCTCCCAGACTCGTCCTGGTAAAGCCAAAGGCTGCAGTAACCCTCTTGGTGACATAGCTAGATACTTATTTCTTTGGCATATCTCACACCTGGATACCATCTCTTCCACATCTCTGTGCATACCTTTCCAGTACAGCTCTGCCGCTAGTCTCCTATAGGTCTTTAGCACTCCTGAATGACCTCCCATTGCAGTTCCGTGGAACTCCTTGAGCAATTGTGGGATGTGTACTGACATTTTGGGCAGCACAAACCTCCCCTGATACAACAATCTCTCCCCCTCCAATGAATACCCTGGATGGATGCCCTTTTCCTTCACTAACTCAGCTCTGATCTTGCTTAATTCCTCATCTTTAGCACTCTCCTCATTTATGGCTTCCCAATCTAGCATCATTGGGATTGACACAGCTACTGCCTGCAGTTCACCCATGCACCTGGACAATGCATCTGCTGCCTTATTTTCTACCCCGGGCCTGTATTGAATTTCAAAATCATACCCGAGCAGTTTTGATAGCCACCTCTGATGCTCCTCTGTCACCATGCGCTGCTCCAGCAAATATTTCAGGCTCCGTTGATCGGTCCGGACGATGAAATGCCTTCCAAGTAAGTAAGGACGCCACTTTTGGATGGCCAAAATAATTGCCATCAATTCCCTCTCATAGACAGATTTCAAACGGGCCCTGACAGTCAACACCTGGCTGAAATAAGCAATAGGCTTGTGGCTCTGCATCAGCACTGCTCCTAGCCCGTATCCTGATGCATCTGTCTCCACTATAAAGGCCTGAGTAAAATCCGGTAAAGCTAAGACCGGCACTGTGGTCATAGCTTTCTTCAACTGCTCAAATGCTGTCGTAGCTGCCTCCCCCCATAAGAAGCCATCTTTCTTCAGCTGCTCTGTGAGTGGCCAAGCTATAGTGTTGTATCCCTTCACGAATCTTCTGTAGTACCCTGTAAGCCCTAGGAATCCCCTCAGCTCCTTTAGATTTTTGGGCAATGGCCACTTAAGCATGGCTTCAATCTTGGACTGATATGCTGCTACCCCTTTCTTGGATACTAGATGACCCAGGTACTCCACACTAGCTTGTGCGAAGCAGCACTTCTTCAAGTTAGCTCTCAGCTGGTGCTCCTGGAGAACCTCTAACACCTTCCTCAAGTGCCCCCAGTGCTCTTCCTCTGTTCTGCTATACACTAAGATGTCATCGAAGAATACCAAAACAAATCGCCTTAGATACTGTTTGAAAATCGTATTCATGAGTGCCTGGAAAGTGGCTGGAGCATTGGTGAGGCCAAAGGGCATCACCAGGAACTCATAGTGGCCCTCATGAGTTCTAAAAGCGGTCTTGGGCACATCTTCCTTCTTCATTCGAATCTGATGGTATCCAGATTTAAGATCGATCTTGCTGAAAATCACTGTTCCACTCAATTCATCCAACAATTCGTCAATCACTGGTATGAGAAACTTATCAGGTATCGTTTCCTTGTTGAGTGCACGGTAGTCTACACAAAACCACCAACTGTCATCCTTCTTCTTTACCAATAGAACAGGACTAGAGAACGGGCTGGTGCTGGGTCTGATGATCCCTGCCTCCAACATTTCTCTGATCAACTTTTCTATTTCATCCTTCTGAAACGGAGGGTAACGATAAGGTCGTACGCTTACCGGTGACACTCCCTCTCTTAATGTGATGGTGTGCTCCTGCTCCCTGGGTGGTGGCAACCCTAGAATGGGTTGAAAAACCTCCTCGAACTCCTGGATCAAAGGCTGCACATAGAGGGGTATGTCTCCCCCTTCATCCCCATTCATTCCCTCTAAGTTATGTAACTCCACCAAATAGCCTTCCCCTTCCTCCTGAATTGTCTTGATTAGGGATTTCAGAGAAACCCCTGCCTTGGTCAGCCCTGCATCCCCTTGAATCACCATTTTCCTTCCACCCTTCCTCAACTCCATCCGCAGTGTGCCCCAATTGATTTTGATTTCCCCCAAGGTCTGCAACCACTTCATCCCCAGGATGACATCCGTACTCCCCAGTTCCAGGGGAAGGAAGTCTTCCTTCACCTGTATGCCTTGGATTTTCAGCACCACTCCTTTGCAAATTCCTCTTCCCAATTCTACCTTCCCAGTGCCCATCATCACTCCATAGCCCCCAGTATCCACTAACTTCATTCCCATCATCTCCACAATTTGGGTGGAAATGAAATTGTGGGTTGCCCCACTATCAATCAACACCACGACTCCACGGTCAGCTATCTCTCCCTTCACCTTTATAGTGTGACTCGAAGTGAATCCCACTACAGAGTTGAGAGAGACTTCTGCCACATTCAGATGCATCTTTTCCTCCTCCACCTCTGAATCGCTTCCCCCACCCTCTTCGTCTTCCTCGTCTTCACAAACGAGGAGAACTTGAAGAGTTCGATCCCTGCACTTGTGCCCTGGCATGTATTTTTCATCACATTGGAAACACAGCCCTTTCGTTCTCTTCTCTTGCATTTCCTTGTCAGTGAGCTCTTGAACTGTCCCCCATTTCCTCCTCCTGTTGCCTTTTCCTTTGGAATTTCTTTCATCCCTCCTGGGGAAGCTCCCTTGGTGGCTAGGTGTGTAGTTGTCCACCTGTAAGTGCCTCCTGAGCTGCTACTACTACTCCTCGCTCTCTTCTCCAGGTTCTTTTGGTTTTCAACCAACTGTGCAAGCTTCATGGCCTCCCCTAGGTCCCTGGGCATCAGGACCTTCACCGCTGCTCGCACCTCAGCCTTTAACCCCTTCATAAAATTTCCCTCCAGCACCGTCTCAGACAAGCGCTCCACCCTGCTGGCCAAATGCTCAAACCTCTCTCGATAGTCTGCTACAGACCCCTCCTGTACTAGGGCAAAGAACTGCTCGTAGAAGTCTCCTCCCCAATCGGTTTGGAAACGCTCTAACAAACTGTCCTTGAATTCTCCCCAGCTCCGGATAGGTCTCCTCTGATCTCTCCACTGGTACCAAGAGAGTGCCTTCCCTTCCAGACACAAACCTGCTGCCGATAACTTTTCCTCCTCCGTCAATCCGTTAACAGCAAAGTACCTCTCCACTTTGTAGATCCAGCCGTAGGCATCCTCCCCTTCAAAAATGGGCATTTTCAATTTCCTTACCTTCCGATCCCCGCCATTCCCCCTTAGACCTCCATAGTTTCCCCTCTCCCATGTGCCTGGACCCCCCCATGTCTCCCGATCTTCCCTTGCTCTGCCTTGTCCCAATCCCCCTTCAAAATACCCTCTCCGATCTTCAAAAGTAGCTTCCCGGCGCCCATGATAACCCTCCCGATGCTCCCAACCAGCACCTCTTGGTTCCACGCCTCCGTAGCCTTGCCTTTCCCCATATCTTCCTCCTCTCTCCTCCATTTGGAAGGGCTTCAAATGAGGTCTTCCCCTACTCCCTTCCACGATCTCCACCTCCTCCTCCTCCCGATGGATTTCAGAGTTGGTGTTCTTCGCTGCTGGCCCTTTTGCATCAGACGCCGCCGATTGGGTTTGAAACTCCAACATCTTCTTCATCATATCCCGTAGATCGACCACTTGCCCCTCCATGGAAGATATTCGTTCCTCCACGGTCTCCTTGATTTGATTTATTTCTCCTTCAATTCTCTCCTCCAGAGCATCCACCTTCTTAGCCGCCATCTCCTACGGCTGCAAATTATGAGAAGATCTCAGGATTTGAAAAAAATTTCAGCAAATTTCTCCTTCGCCGGTGCAATTTCAGCCGCTGAAATCAGACAAAAACAGCCCACGATTTGTCCCAAGACTTGCTCTGATACCAATTTGATAGGAAATACTTGATTTCAAGTATTTCCTATTCACTTTCTAGCAATTATCCAAGCAAAAACTGCTGCTCACAGCAGAGAAACAGAAAAAACAGGGAAAAATCTGGGAAATACAGCGAGAAAACTTGAGGAAAATCTTCTATTTTTACTAATAGATGCAAGGAAAATAGCAAAGATACAAGGATCCTCTATTCAAGAGGATGATCGCACTCTCCCAAATCTCTAGAATACGATCTAGAGCCCAAATCAACAAGAAGAACAAGAGAAACTTCAAAACAAAATCACACATAACCCTAAACCTCCCCTTTACTCCCTACTTAATGCATACAATTCAAAATAGATACAAAAGGACCTAATTGCCCTCACTTCCCCTCATTTTGGCTCCAAGAAGCAACTTGAATTTCAAGTGGACCCCGCCTCTAGCCTTATGCGGCTTCCGCCTCATGTCCGCCCGCCCTCCTCCTTCGGTAAACCTGAACCGGCCCATTGGATTGGGCCGGCTGGACCGGTCCAGGGAGGACCGGTCTAACAGTACACTGAGTATAACTCTGTACATAATTTGATTTTTTTTATACACAGTGTGTACAAATACTGTGTACACTCACATCTGGACAATTTTTTATCATCCAGACTCCGCACGGGAATAATTTCTCCCAAGCCATAGGACCATAGAGCCCTGGCATCTTCTTTAGCTAGATGATGAGAGTAATTAATTGGAGATGAAACTTACAGAGCAAAACTTGCTAAGAGGTAACTCATAATCAGACCTAATCAAACTTTTTTAATGAGAAATTTTGAAAGATAGAATAAAAATTAAATATTAAGCACTAAGTGCATAGGGAAATCAAGTCCTTCAGAATAAAAATAAATAGTTGCGCAAACTAAAATTTCACTTGCAAATAAGAAAGGATCAAGGCAGTCATGGCAGTACAGGAATGATGGCCTGAAGGATAATGCTCATGATCGATGAAGAGAAACAGGACATGGAAAGATTGTTCATGTTGACTAAGCAAACTAAAATTTCACTTGCAAATAAGAAAGGATCAAGGCAGTCATGGCAGTACAGGAATGATGGCCTGAAGGATAATGCTCATGATCGATGAAGAGAAACAGGACATGGAAAGATTGTTCATGTTGACTAAAAAGGTGAAAATACCAGCTTACCCAAAGCATATTGACGAGGAAGAAAAATAATAATGGCTATTAATGTTAGAATGAAAAAAAAAATGCTTCTGAAGCACTTAATCTAGTAATTCACGAATGATCACTTACTTGGAAGGTCTCTGTATCATATTTTGAAGATATCCAGCAGCCTGATAAGCTCAATGGAAAACATCTTCCATTGAATATTTTACTTTGTTAGGTTAAGCACTACCAACATTTTGGCTGTTATATGAAAACAGCAATCAAACAGCCTTATCTTATCTCCCTAGTCCATTTTACTCATCTTCATGATTTCTTCATTCCAAATCAACAACCTGATAGGAAATACTTGAGTTCGCAAGTAATCCTATCGGATTTACTTGAGTTTGCAAGCAACCCTAACAAGAAATTGGTAAAAACAGCGAGAAGACACAAAAACGATAATGAAAAAACCCAAAATAACTGTAGATTTTATTAAATACTCAAAGCAAAGCAAACATAAGAAAATATACAATTGATCATCTATTCAAGAGGATCGTTCTCTCCCAATATCTAGACACCAAGTCTAGAGCCCAAGACACCCAAAAGACTCCAAGTGAAAACAATATTCAAGCATGTCTTATCCCTTCCCTCTCATACCTATTTATAGCCTTAGCCGCCCACCCCCTTGCCAAAAATAGATTAAATCAAATAAATTAATCCCCTAACAAAAAATAAATTAAATCAAATAGATTAATCCCCTTATCAAAAATAGATTAACCCTATTGCCAAAAATAGATTAATTCAAATAGTGGACACCATTATTAATGGGCGGCAATCAAATAGGGCGTGGACCCCTATTGCTTGGGCGGCAACATGGGAGGCGGTTTGACCCGCCTCCTGTAAACTAAGGCCGGCCCAGGTGGGGCCGGATGGGTCGGTTGACGTAGACAAAGGGGGGATCAACTCATGTCCAAAATAAATCAATTTTGGCCTCCCTCGAGTTTACAAGCTCAATCAAAATTGAGCTGAAATTTTAGCTCATTTATGAGCTGGTCTTTAGTTCACTTATTGAACTAAGGGTTGGCTCATTATTAGCTAACATTTTAGTTCATAGTTATCTTTTTATTAAATGTAATTTTTATAGTTTTTTAATGTCTTAATTTAAGTTGTCTCTTGGGTTCCAAAAGGGCTTTTGGAATCCCAAGAGAGTTGTTTTGTTTTCCCATGCCGTGGCTCCTTGGCTTCCACCATGGGCTGCTGTTTTTCGTGCCTTTGCCCCTTGGATTTCCGGCCGGCTGCTGGTTTTCCGAGTTTGGGAGTTTTCCCGTGGCTTTGGCGCCTTGGTTCTGTGCGGCCTCCTTGGCTCCCGTGGTTGCTCCTTTGGTTCCTGGGCTTGGGCTATTTTTCCGTAAAAAGCAATAGGGTTTTATGGTTTGCGATGTTTGGAATTCCAATGAGAATTCAATGTTTGTGTCTTTTGGTATTCCCCTTTCATACCTATAAATATGAGAGGCTTGTAATGCTTAAAAAAATAGTGAATGAAATGTTATTTTTGGAAAAGCTATAACATGCGGGTTTGCTTGGAAAAGCTTGCGAGCTTTGTCTGTCTTCTTTCTCATCCCCTCCGAAAATCTTGCGAGCTCTTTCTAACCTTTCTTCTCGGCTTCTAATCTCTTTCGTCTCTCCGCAAGTGCCACTCCACCTGTATCCCTCTTCTAATTGTGAAGCAATTTTAGGGTGTCATTTTGTTTGCTAGTCATTTAAATTTTAAAGAGTTGTATGTCTTTTATTTCTAAGTTTATTTTAGGTTTGAAATGTAAGAGTTTGTTCTAATATCTCTAAGTGATTCCCTTCTATCTTGATGCTTCGTGGGCTCAAGAGATATAAGCTCCCATATATTTTTTGCCCGCATCATTTGGTATCAGAGCAAGTTAGGAAGTCCTAGATTTGTGAGTTTGTCAAGTTTTGTTTGTCAAAAAAAAATCTTAGTGAATCATAATAGTTGTTGTGATTCTCGTGAGTCTTATTGAATTTTTAGTCTTTTTTGAGTCAGTCAAAAAATGAAAAACAACAAAAAATGGCTTCGTTCATAGAGGAAATCAATTCAGATAATCCTGATGTCCCTCTTCCGTTGGACAGATGGATTCCTACAGAAGGCGATTCAACTGATCCGCTTCAAGACCGTCTATACAAGCTTCAATATCACATGCTCTTATGTGATCAAAAATTCGAGAAGTGGAAATCATATCTACAAAGGCAGTTCAAAAAAGAGCAGGAAGAAAATTTAAAGAAATTTGAAAATAAGATCAAAGAGCTGGATGCACAGTATTCACCTCCTCAAGAGAAACCAAAGCTAACTCATTGGGAGATGAGTTCTCAAGAAGGGGAGTCTGATGTAAACAAGAGGGGGGGGGGGGGTCAACTCATGTCCAAATAAATCAATTTTGGCCTCCCTCAAGTTTACAAGCTCAATTAAAATTGAGGTGAAATTTTAGCTCATTTATGAGATGGTCTTTAGTTCACTTATTGATCTAAGGGTTAGCTCATTATCAGCTAACATTTTAGTTCATAGTTATCTTTTTATTAAATGTAATTTTTATAGTTTTTTAATATCTTAATTTAAGTTATCTCTTGGGTTCTAAAAGGGCTTTTGGAATCCCAAGAAAGTTGTTTTGTTTTTTCATGTCGTGGCTCCTTGGCTTCCACCATGGGCTGCTGTTTTCCATGCCTTTGCCCCTTGGATTTCCGGCCGGGCTGATGGTTTTCCGAGCCTAGGAGTTTTCCCGTGGCTTTGGCACCTTGGTTCCGTGTGGCCTCCTTGGCTCCCGTGGTTGCTCCTTCGGATCCTGGGCTTGGGCTGTTTTTCCGTAAAAAGCAATAGGGTTTTATGGTTTGTGGTATTTGGAATTCCAATGAGAATTCAATGTTTGTCTTTTGGTATTCCCCTTTCATATCTATAAATATGAGGGGCTTGTAATGTTTAAAAAAAATAGTGAATGAAATGTTATTTTTTGAAAAGCTATAACCTGCGGGTTTGCTTGGAAAAGCTTGCGAGCTTTGTCCGTCTTCTTTCTCATCCCCTCCGAAAATCTTGCGAGCTCTTTCCAACCTTTCTTCTCGGCTTCTAATCTCTTTCGTCTCTCCGCAAGTGCCACTCCACTTGTATCCCTCTTCTAATTGTGAAGCAATTTTAAGGTGTCATTTTGTTTGCTAGTCGTTTAAATTTTAAAGAGTTGTAAGTCTTTTATTTCTAAGTTTATTTTAGGTTTGAAATGTAAGAGTTTGTTCTAATATCTCTAAGTGATTCCCTTCTATCTTGGTGCTTCGTTTCCTCTTCTTTTGTGGGTTCAAGAGATATAGGCTCCCCTATATTTTTTGCCCGCATCATCTGTTCAGGAACAGACCTAACACAACCCTACCAGCTTTATATAATTGGCTATGGAGAAGCCTAACCAATATAACTTTTATGGTTTACCAGACGATATTAGCTTAAGAAAAATCTTGCAGATAGACAATAAAAGCTGAAATCTGAAAGAATTCTAATACCGGATAAGAGCTTTCTTAAAGCTAAAAAAAGGCAATGAGAAAAAAAATATATACAAAAAAAGAGCTTCCTTAAAACTGCCATTATCATTTCCAAATTCAGATGAAAAATATTAAGGTCAACTAATGATAAAACTTAAATCAAAACTAATGAAATCAATCTAAAATTAAATTTTACTAGTGTTAGGTGTTCCCAAGAGGCTACTCGCTACAACCTAGCAAGATTTTGGCAAGTCGATAAAGGCTTGCTTAGACGCCACCTTAAAAATGATGCACTTTAACTTGGCCTCATTAGGATGAAAAATAAGCAAAGGTTGCAAGTAAGTCACCCAAATGTGCCGCGCCACAACTTGATCGTGGTGAAAAGTAGGAGTAATTTAAGTTTAAAATCAAGATTAGATTTGCTATCTGAAATTTGAAGACTTTAAATGAAAAGAAAAAGAGTTAGATATAATGATCAGAAGAGTAATAAATCTTATTTTTTTAACTAAACTAATAGAAAAAAATCGTAAGACATTAGAGAATGTTATAAGTTATCGTATGGTGGAAAAAATTAATAATAAAAATAGGATAAAGAGAATAAAACATACAATATTTGAAGTGAATAAGTTTGGCAATGAGAACATTATAATTATAGCCAGTACTTATGCACATCAAGTTGTATTATAAGTTAGCTCTGAAGACTAGCTTAGGGTCTATGAAGAGATGAATATATTACTAAATAGTATAACTAAGAATGAAATTTAAAGGACGTGACTTTAATGGACATATTGGTTCTAAAATGATAGATGAATTCATTAGTCTTTTAATTACTATAACCATCAAGTCAATATTTTTCCAATGATGCAAATGACTTAAAATCTCACAATTACAATTACCTCGACACAAATCAAAATATTATAATCATAGGATGTTGATAGAAAACACTTGTATAAACCAAGAAAAGCCTTTGCTGGAATCCGAAAAAATCAGCCACTTGCAAACAATTTTTGAGAAGGCAGACGAACCACAACGAAACAAATTTTATTTGATGAAAGAAGAAACAAAATAAGCAAGCTACAATGGATCTTCAATTTGAGAGGAAGACCCGGCTCTCCCAATGCCTAGTCGGTGGCTAGAGTCCAAAGTCCTAAGAGAGATCTCAAATTTCAGCCAAATTCAAGATGCCCTAACCCTAGAAAAACATACTGCTTAATACATACAATTCAAAAGGAAATCTCTAAACAACCCTTATTTTGAAATTTTTGTCCTAAATCCCTCCAAAACCTTTCCTAATTCCTACTGCCAACAAGGGCAGAGTGTGCTGCTCTTCTAAGGTGCGGACCTTGTCCGCCTCTTTTACGTGAGCCGGTACCATATGGACTGGCTGGACCGGTCGAGGGACAAATCTAACAATACCCACCTCCCAAAGACCTACGTTGTCTGCAAGGTAGAAAGACAACACTCTCCTCAACTTCCTCGTCATCACAAACGGTGAGAACCTGAAGCATTCGGTCCTTTCATCTATGCCCCTGTGTACACCTCTCCTCACATTTGAAACAGAGTGCTTTCGTCCTTTACTCCTATAACTCCGTTTATGTGAGCTTTTTGAAGTTGTCTCTGGGTCTTCCACCTATAACCTTCTCCTTTGGGATTTCCCAAAGAGTATCCAGTGTAGGCTCCTTAGGCGCCAAGAAGGTGGTGATCATCATATACGAACCTCTTGAGATGTTGCCTCCAGTCTCTTCCTCCAGGTGCCTCTGATCCTCCACTAACTGAGCTAGCTCTATAGCCTCTCCCAAATCACGATAACTCATCACTCTAACTGTCGCTCGAAGCTTTGGTTTGAGCCCTTTCATAAAGTTCCCCTCCAATATAGTCTTCGGAAGCCGGTCCAATCAACTGGTCAGGTGCTCAAACTACTCACGGTATTCCACCACCATCCCCTCGTGTGTCAGGGTAAAGAATTACTCATAAAGTCTCCTCCCCTGCTGGTTCGGAAACGTTCCAACAAACAATCCTTAAACTCCCTCCAAGTTCGTATGGGTCACATTGTTTCCCCCCACTGGTACCATGCTAAAGTTTTCCCTTCCAAGCACATCCCGGCCGCCGTCAATCTCTTCTCCTATATTAGCCTATTGAGGGTAAAATATCTTTCCACCTTGTAGATCCACCAATGGGTATCATCTCCCTAAAAAAATATGCATCTTTAACTTCCTCATTCTCGGATTTCCTCCATTCCCCCTTTTCCTCCATAATTTATCATTCCCCATGGGGGTTGGTTCCCCCAAGTGTCTCAATCATCCCTTCTACACTCATACCCAAATCTTTCATCAAATTCTCATATTCTCATTTCAAATTTAGCACCCATTAGATCATAATAAACCTCTCTCCTTTCAATTTCAGCCCTACTTCGATCATAATTACTCATTTCTCTTTCAAATTCTACCCATCTCCTATCAAATTCAACACTCATTTGTTCATGTTCCACATCCTTACGCTTCTTCCCATACCCTCTACTCAGCTCCTCCTAGGAATAGGCTCTAGAGGTGGTATTCTCTCTTTCCCCTTTTGAGTCTCCACCTCCTGATCTTCCCTTTACCTTATTGGATTAGAGTTTTTCCTGCTTCCTAGGCAGCTGGTGGCTTCCATTGCCTCTGAAGATGCCGTTTTGGGTTGGCCCTCGAGCAACTTCTTCAACATCTCCTCCAGGCTAGAAAAATTCCTCTCCATCTTCTTGTGGATGGTTCAAATTTGACTTTTAACATCTGAAAGTTGAGTGTTGAGATCTGAAATTTCAGTTTTCAATTGTCCAATCTCCACTTTCAACACTTATACCTTTCTTCTTGCCATAAGAACCTGGATTCAATAATTTTGGCACGAATTCTAGCCTCCAAACAGTAAAAACATCAAGATCGGATACGAAAAGCGGCAAAATTCAATGAGGAAGACCTCTATTTCAGTCCCGAAATTTGCTTTGATACCAATTTGATAAAAAAATATTTGTATAAACCGAGAAAAACCTTTGTTGAAATTGCAGAAAATCAGCCACTTGCAAACAATTTTTGAGAAGAAGGTAGACAAACCACAATGAAACAAATTTAATTTGATGAAATAAGAACAAAAACAAGCAAGATACAATGGATCTTTAATTCGAGAGGAAGATCCGGCTCTCCCAATCCCTAACTGCGGCTAGAGAACAAAGTCCTAAAAGAGATCTCAAATTTCAGACAAATTCAAGATGCCCTAACCCTAACAAAACGTAGTACTTAATACATACAATTCAAAAGGAAATCTCAAAAGAAAATATCAAATTTCCCCTCCTAATTCCCTCCAAAAAACTTTCCTAATTCCTGCTACTAATAGGGACGGAGCGTGCTGCTCTTCTGAGGCACAGGCCGTGTCTGCCTCTATTACATGAACTGGTCCCGTATGGACCGGGTGGACCGGTCCAAGGACCGATCTAATAGATGTATTGTTTGTTAATCAATTCAAAATACATGGTTTAATTTTTATGGCTTAATTAAATCTTTAATAATTAATCTTAATTTCAACACCACCTTAAAATAAATAAAATAATAATTAATATTACTATAACATTCCCTATTCTTTGCTTGACCACCTTATTATATTTCTCCACTAAATTACATGTCAATCTTTATAACTTTATAATCACAAAATGAATTTTTGTCTATTAATCCAGAATACAATGTAGTACTTAAAAAGAGGTTTTTCTTGAGATTTGTGCTGATTGATTCTTCCATCAAAGATGGCAGTCCTTAGATGACTTTCATCTATACTACATACTAATTAACATCTACATATCATGCTAATTCAACCTTAATTTTGATTTACAAACTTAATTGCAACTTTAACCTACTCTATGATCTGATGTCCATTCCTAATTAACGGGGATTGGCTGCAACCGTCGAAACTGTGCCTCACCGGTGGTATTTTTGTTGTCTCCATTTCACAAGCAGTGTTCATCACTCGCTAAAAAAGCAAGCACATAAGATAACAAATGCATGAGTCATGTTATAAATTCTGATATTAGGATACGAAAATCACATAAGTTTCATCATCAGCGCTTTCATAAGCCCATTTATTTTAATATATATAATATATATATATATATATATATATATATATATATATATATATATATATATATATATAATTATATAATATATTATATAAGAACAGAGAAAGAAGATGATGTGACCAAATTAAAAGATGGTTATCAGCTCACCATTTATATTGAAACAATTCAAGTTTGCCAAAATAAAAAGCAATCCATGCCAAAATAATCATGGCAGTTTGAGCTTAAACCATAATCAAATGCTAGTAGTATTAGCCCCAACTATACCAGTTTATCATTGAAAAGGTCTACAACCACTACTCCATTACAGCCTTACAACCCATCTTCAAATGAATGATCATTGTTGTTCATTATTGACAGCGAGCTTTGTTTCAACATCCCACTCTGACATGTCTTCTACCTTTATCTCATGGGTAATGGTTGCTTTCTTTAAGAAGATGAATACTAGATAACATCAAAAAGTAGAAATCAAGTGTTTTCATATGCTTTATTTTAGAAGAATGAGTCAATGACAAAAAGAAAGATAGGGGATGAGAAGGAGGAGCCTTAGAAGGAGGTGCCTTAGCATACTAATCTAGCTTGAAATTAATGTCAATATCAACCCCTTCTTGATCTAAGAATTTAAGTCATAAACAAATAAGAATATATTAATTATCTATGAAAAAAGTACAAACAAATTGGTGTTATCAAACATCTTCAAATAACTACAATACTAATAAAGCAAAATCTCTAGAGTAATTAAAATTCAAATCAAAATATTATGCACCACATCTTCAATTTTAATTTTAAAACTATTTTATATTTCTATACAAGTAGCAACATCCAAAAAAATCAAATCATTTATCATGATCTTCAAATCAAAGAATATATATATATATAATATATATATATATATATATATATATATAATATATATATATACAACATGAGTTATGTCATTTGATCCGGTTTGATCTGGTGACTCATTCATCCATACCAACAGTTGCCTAATTATGCATTTATTCAAACATATTTAAACAAATTAAGCTTCAAAATATATCTAATTTTTTCAATATGAGAAAACTATAAATCCATTTATCTATGTAATATTATTCATCATGAAAAAAATTGGCATTGTTTGGAGTCTTAATTTCATAACAAATTTTATTTTCCAGTTATTGTAATATAAATCCATTTCCAATATAATGTGAGTATAAATTTATTTACTAATACAATACTTAAACTATATGTCAATTGTCATATATGTTTTAAAAAAAATCACGACTCTCAATCCTAAATAATTGATACTATACGGTTCAACCTTGTGATTGACCGACCATTGATAATTGCTATATTGGATTGTCCAAATTTGATCAATGCATTTTTAGGCCGACTAGCTAGGTGATGGTCAATGATATAAATGTGTCAAAAGTCTAAAATGCATTATATGACACTTGTAAGAAATAAATGAGTACTGATGAAAATAAAAATTAAAGTGAGATAAATAATAGAAAAGTACCATGCACTTCATGGTTTAAAGCTTGACAAGTATATTTCATGTTCTATCAAATACTCATCCTTATTACTTAAATTAAATATTTTATTTATTTACATATCAAAGCAAGTTTTTCATTAAAGTTTATTATTGCACTAAACTAGTTAGCCTATAATAAAAAATGCTCAAATTAGTTCAAAATACTAACAAACATATTATTACTTTTTCCTTGTATGTTTGAATCTTATATTATAATTGCTTATCCCACTAAACATGTAGCTCATCAGATATTTTGATAATTATCCTTCAAACGAATTCTTCAAGGTACATTCCATTTCATTTTAGAAATCTGTAACTTGACAACTGATTCCAATTCAATCATAAACAAATTACAATTATGTCAACAACAACATAGTATAAAAGCAAACTTTCTTTAATTTCAAGCTTCAGCTCATTCCTTCCAGTTTTTACCATGCAAAAACTCATATCATTTTCAATTATGCCACGCAAATTCAAGAATTTAGTCTTTTATCATCAACCAATTTTAAGTAAACAAATCATAGTATTATAAAATTGTCTAGCAAAAGTTTGCAATATGCCCAAAATTTATCAATCAAAAGCACTCTAAAAGCAACTCCAAATTCTAAAAATTCAACTTATTTTCTACTATACTGGTTAACTAACATACCAAATTGTTAACTAGCATATCTACAGCAGCTCAATAATAAGATTCAGCTTCCACTACACAGGATAAGAGTGGTAAACAAAGGCTGATCTGAGAAACCATAAAGATTAGTGCAAATAACAATTTCAAGAATGTCATAGAATGAGGTAAGACTGTCAGAGTTGAGTGAGCAAAGACAATTAAAAAAGGGGCTTACCAAGTGACAGAAACGCATGCCAATGTGGGGTTTGGAAAGGGTTTAGAGACAATAGCAAGTTAAAAACAAAATTTCTAAGAAGAACTACTCAACAGATTCGTACTAGAAATATGTAAATACAATGCTTGCAATGTAAACAAGATACTTTAAAATGTCTAAGATCCACATTACCTACTAGAAGCCTTTTATTCCCATCTTTCAATTTCTCAAAACTCAGTATTTAGTTAAAACCTCTAACAAATTATTGAAAAGCAGGAAAACAAAAAGAAAATAAAAAACCATAATCTAGGCTCCATGAGAACAAGAAAATAGATATTTTTATTTCTTCCATTGTAGAAAAGGAAAAATTATTTTGTGCGGACCCTGGACAACGTCCAGAGACCAACCAGAATACGCCACGTCACTTTTTTGCTTGGTAGCGGTGCTCGGTACCGCTGTGCACTGGATAACGTGGCACTTTTGATTGGTCTCCAGACCGTCGGTGTCCGCACAGAATAATTTCTCTTAGAAAAGACATTCTAGGTCAATTAAAATTCTTTCAAGATATATAAGAAAAACAGCTCAACAGAGTCCTACTAGAACTATGTAAATACAAGGCTTGCAATGTTAACAAGACACTTTAAAATGTTTACATACGTTAAGATCCACATTACCTAGTAGCAGCTTTTTCATTCGCCATCTTTTAATTTCTCAAAACTCAATTTTCATTAAAGAACTCTCACAAATTATTAAAAAGCAAAAATTAAGAAAGAAAATAAAAACCATAATATAGGCTGCATAAGAACAAGAAGAAAGATCTCTTTTTATATTCCATTGCGGAAAACACAGTCTAGATCAATTAAAATTCTTACCAGATGTATATCATCCTCCAAATCTCCACCTCTCCAAGGAAAGAATATAGCTTT